>JASANF010020534.1:0-12424 GCA_030248245.1 Trissonchulus sp. WLG1_4 | reverse complement strand
CTGACTGCCAGAAAAAACCACAATATCCGCTGTATCCTGATGCACACAATGTTGACTGCCGGAATTGCAGTCAAATATCATAGTGACGCCATAAAAGAAAAATACTACTTATGCGATGAAAAAACGTCAAAATTTCATATAACTTAATCAAGCATAGGTTTTGTTGTGATACAGCAGGACTAGAGATTGGCCACACTAAAATGCAAAAGATCTGCACTTCCTGAAAAAAGAAATTGAAGATCACTTGAATAGAATAAGCTAGCCAAGCTTTATAGCCATAGATTGGGCATCCACCACGTGGGATGAACAAAACATAGTGCCGCGATTAAGGGTATAAGACGCACCGTTTTTAGCTTTTAAGCGCTCAAATTTGCGAATTTGTGAAAATGTACCTCACCTTAGAGGATTAACACAGCAACCGTGCGCTTGCCATAGTTAAAGGCTAGTAATAAACTACAATATCCGCTGTATCTGATGCACAAAAAGCTGCCTGCCGGGGTTGCGATTATTTATCATAACGTGGCCAGAAAGAAAATACTACTTTTGCGATGAAAAAAAGTCAAATTTTCACATTGCTTAACTAAGGATAGGTTTTGTTGTAAGGCAGTAGAAGTAAAATTTGTTGCTAAATACAAAGATCTACGATTGATAAATAAAAGGTTCGAGGATTAGCTGAATAGAGCTAACTAGCCAAGTTTTATAGACCCAGATAGCATATTCATAACGTTGGTGCCATCTGACCCTTCCAGGCATAAAAGAGTTAAGTTATACAGAAATTAGTAAAAGTAGTCAGTCGAAGTTGACCCGATAATTTTTCTGTTAAGCACATAAACATAGGCGTATAGTTTTACTTAAGCTACTATTACTTCACAACGGCTAAGGCTATACAGTAGATCAATATATCGCACTATGTCTAAAAAATAAGGCTATTGAATGACAGCAAAATCGTTAAAATCGTCCTACTATTACCTAAGATAATTAGATTTAAGTGTAAATTTTGAAACTAATGCACTACAGGCAAAACTGAAATAATGTGTGTGTGAAACACTAATGTGTAATAATAATAAATAATTAATAAACAACAAGTAATTAATAACTTTCACAGCCTACCAACCGACCACAATATAACCACGGAAAACTCACTCACAACCACGCAAAACCACAAAAACACGAAAACAAGCCTATGATTAACAGATAAGGCAGTAAGAATTGACCAAACAAGCCCAATCTGCGGCAAAATCTTCAGTAAGTATAAAGCATGCCTTTTCAAGTAAACTGACCACAGGTCAGTTAAAACCTGTTGTGCGGCTAAAAAACTTCCCCATCGACATTTTTTTATTGAAACAATTTAAAGACCTTCGAAGATTGATAGGTTTATGCAAAAGTAAGCACGGTTGCAACTTGCAATACACCTAACCAGATTGTGTAATGCGTATTGTGATAAACAGGTATTACATAAATTGGCATCTGTTGGTCCGAACTCCGAATCTACATCACAAGTTTTTATTTAGAAAAAACTGATGATACCATGTGCTTTATGACTATTGACTACAATTTCTAACACTGTATACAGTCGACGAAATTTGTATGAAAGCCAAAGCAACTAGCTAGGTACTGGCCAAAACTTGTTTTAGTTTGTGCAGCGAAAAATTGCAAGTCAATATTATATGTATGTTCATTTCTATGGACGTTAGCAATCGATCACAAAACAAATTGCAGACAGTAGTAATGTGACAGCAACTGTCTTACACTGAAACATGAGCAAAACAAATGCACACAAAATCTGTGCTGGCAAATACTGCTGCAAAAGTTTTATGCAGACGCGTACTTTCGGCAAAGCGTGAACTAAACACGCGCATTGGCATTCGAAGGCAAGGAAGCCAGTGTATTGTTACAAAATCAAAATTAAAGACCTGGGCCCAATTTTTCGAAAAAAAGGTTTTCCGTTTAAGTTCTCCGTTTTTAGAAAAACTGCGTTTAAGGTCTCCGTTTAAATGTTTACCGTTCAAGGCTTTCCGTTTAAATGTTCTCCGTGTATTAAACGGAGAACTTCTATACTGAGCGATGCGAAACAGAGAACTTAAACGGAGAACTTTTTTTCGAAAAAATGGGCCCTGTTGTGCTGGGGCACAAAAATAACCAATTACTGGTTTTCGACCATCAATAGTTCATAACTAAAATTTTACCACCAAGAACACACTCGTGACCACACAAAACCACAAAAACCTATGCCAGTAGCATAGGTGAGAGCCGTACAGGGCTCTTTGGGAGGGGATTGCTGGAGGATTTCAACATTTTTCTCTATGTTTAACGTGTATTTCACTCCTCCCAGCAGGCTTGGCTCCCCCAAAATCCTTAGTGAGGAGTTTGGAAGGGGGTTCAGGAGTGAGGCAAACCGGTTTTTTAGTATTAAACTATTATTTTAAACAATTTTTAATTTTTGTAAATTTTTAATAATTTTTAATTTTACTAATTTTTTAATTTATGCAAATTTTTAATTTCATTAATATTGTATTATTAACTGTTTGGTAATATTTTTCATAGATCCAGTGTTGTTTTTTATATCTTACGTAATGTGGTTTTTAATGCGCTAAACACGTGCGCGCCCGCAAGCGTTTTCTGAAAATAAACAAATGCCAACTAGTGACAAAAAACTAGTTATGTAGCATACTGTAGACTACGTATTTTAAGGAAAATAGCTGTAACTCATCAAGGAGTTGTCCGATCAACCCGATCAATAGGTCATTTTATAGCTTGTCATTAGAGCTACAAGGCCATATAAAAACTAAATTCTACCCCTATTTTATGGACAGTTGCACCTAGTTTAGTCAACTTTTTGCAAGTTTTTGGTTAAAAACATACCGCACATGTTACGGGCATGGTCGATTACTTAGCCATTATAGGACCGATCAACCTAATCAATACGTCATTGTGTAGTCTATCAAGAGTAGTACAACGTGATATAAAAAACTAAGCTCAATTCCTACTCTATCTGTAGTAATGACTGTTTTAGTACAACCATCTTATTTTTTCAAACACGCTTATTTACAGCGTGGGTAAAATGACACCGCACATTTACGGGCATGGACGATAACTTAGCCGTTATAGGACCTGTTGGTTTGAGTTTAGTAAGACCATTGATCGTTTTTTGTTAATTTTTCTGTAATACGTGTCAATTATAGGCTTATTTCAGCAATCTTTATTAATATTTAGTCAGAAAACGCTTAATTTTTGGTAGATTTTACAGCATTGTGTGTTAGTCATAGGCTTATTTTAGCTATTTTTGCAGTTTTGTCTAATCTTAAGTGTGGTTTTGTAAGTATTTTTTTGAAAAGTTTAACTGTTGGTTGGAATTCAGTAAGACAATTCATCGTTTTTGGTCAATTTTTACTATAATATGTGTCAATGATAGGCTTATTTCAGCAATCTTTATTAATATTTTGTCAGAAAACGCTTAATTTTTGCTAGATTTTATAGCATTGTGTGTTAATCATAGGCTTATTTTAGCTATTTTTGCGGTTTTGTCTGATCGTGATTGCGTATGAGTATTTTTTGAAAATATTTAGCTGTTGGTAGGAATTTAGTAGTGTGTCACTCATTGGCATATTTCAGCAAATTTTATCAATTGTTATACTGCGGCCCCCGGTCTTATATACTCCGCGTGAGCTAGCGGGCTACTTCTCAGAATGATGACCGGTGCCTATCTGTGCCGTAGAGCACGCAGTACAACAACTTGACGCTAAGAGCGTCGAAACTACGGGTACAAAATACGCTCACTGACAGGTTCGGGAGCACTCTAAGGAGTCTCTCTAACGGGCCCTAATCCAGACAACCAAGACCAAAAGTTAGACCATTAAACCCGGACAACACTAAAATAAAGGCTTTATTTAAGAGCCGTGTTAGCAAGAATTCATACAACGGAACCAGTCGTGAAAAACAGTGTAGAATCCACAGATAATCGCAACCTAGACAGGTAAATTTAGTCCCCTAACCCGGAAGCGTCGGTAGTCCATACTATTCCATATCAAAGTCTATAATTTCCCCCAATAATTAAAACCCGACCGACGCCCAGAGTTTCCCTCAAGCCAACCAACTAGCTTGCATTGCACTCTTTTTTTGTACTGCAAGTGCTCTAACAACAAGTGCCCCCCTGTGCGGGTACGACGTCTCTGGAGTGCCCAGCACACTTAAAGCGGGTCCTACCCTTTTAACCTAGCCCTTTTCTCAAACAAAAATTTCTAAACTACGTTATAGAAGATCAAAAATATAGAATACATAATGGAAAAAATAAGGCACAAACAATTATCATAACAAACAGAACCCAACAAGAGTTTTGAGCAAAATGTAATGCATATTGCACGAGGTCTAAGCAAAACAACAATTTAAAATCTATTTTAGCTTACAAACAATTGACAACAAAAGAATTTTAAGTAAATTTCGTTGCCCCCCAATCCTGGAGGTCTCAGCAGATTGAAACGGATTGCTGGATTCAAAACCCAGAGTGCTAAATTTGCCTATCCGTACCCTAAATGTGTGTGAAACAATGTGTATCTAACCCAAAAACCTATTATACCGATGCATACTACACTCATACTTAATCCGGTCGGTGGCCATCCAACCGGGTGTTAATACATACATACGTGTGTTAGTAGTGTCCCGGGACTCTTAAACCTTACGTACGAAATTTGGGGTACCCCTTCTGCTTCCTTAGCTCTTACATTCTACTACTCCGATCGGCTACTACACAGTCACTAAACCATATTCTGGTGAGTTCGCACTTGCTTTAAGGTTTTGTTTTTGTGTTTTTTTTTGTTTTTTTTGTGTGGTTTTTTTTGTTTTGTTTTTGTTTTTTTGGGTGGGTTTTTTTTTTGTTTCTTTGTTTGTTTTGATTTTAAAAACACCTAAAAACGCAATTACCCCCTTAAGTCACGTACGCCTTATGCCAGAGACATGTCGACAAGTGCGAGTTTCGGGGTAGTAACCAGCTACCCGTCGGGTACGCCACTCACAAAAAGCTCTAAAAATTCACTTTTTAGGTATTATACCTGCTCGATACTGTGTTCTAGTTCACAGAATGCACGGATACTCTCGACAATTACAACACAATGTAATCGCTATGGCTTTTTTGTACTGCTTCAAAGTTTGTATTTTAGGTTTCAAATAAGTTTCCCCCTTTAAAATACAACTCAAAACATAATCAAAACATAATTAAAGTACTTTTTGGACTGAATTTAGGTTCGTAAAATATCACTAAAATATATGTGATTTAGGCTCAGTTGCGCTGGTTACTATGGCAACTAAACGTGAATAGAACTCAATGCCAAATGGACATACAAAAAGGGCTAGGTCAGCGAGGGTGGGACCCTGAATATACAACACAATATTTAGTTAGAATACGCTTAATTTTTGGTAGATTTTATAGCCTTGTGTGTTTTTGTAAGTGTTTTTGAAAACTTGAGCAACTGGCTGAAATTTAGTAGGAACTTTGATCGTTTTCGGTTATTTTTTACTGTAATATGTGTCAGTTACAGGCTTTTTCAGCGAATTTTCTGATTATTTAATCTGAAAACGCTTAATTTTAGGTGGAGTTTATAGCTTTGTGTGTTAATCAACTTAGCAATTTTTGCGGTTTTGTCTGATCATGATTGGGTATTTGTTAGTATTTTTTGAAAATATTTAAAAATCATAGGTAAATTTATGTGTTAATCATAGGCCTATTATAGTTAGGCCTTATTTGGCCTTATTCATATGGCCTTATTATTTTTTTGGTGGTTTTGTCTGCTAGTGATTGTGTTTTTGTATTTTTAACTCGTGTTTGGAACTTAGTCAGACCTCTGGTCGTTTTTGGTAAATTCGTACTGCCTATGTGTTAATGAAAAGCTGATTTCAGCATTATTGGTCATTATTTAGTTAAAAAACCGTTAATGCTTGGTAAAGCTATAGTGTAAAATGTTAATGAAAGTCTTATGTCAGCTATTTTATGTTTTTGTCTGACCATGAGTAAGTTTTGTAAGTTTCTTATAACTTTTTGGCTATTGATTAAAAATTTTCTGTTCGTTTTGATAAATTTTCGTTGCCTATGCGTTAATGAAGATATTCTTTCAGCTTTATTTGTGATTAATTAGTCAGCAAACGGTGAAAGTGTAGGTAATTTTATAGTCTCATGTGTTAATCATAGGCAAATTTTAGCTATTTTGTGGTTTTGTTTAATCGTGAGTCTGCTTTTTTAGGTCAGCGTATAGGTTCAAGCAACTATTTAGTGATTTCTTTAACTAAAGTATTAGTTTAATTGAAAGTATTTTCCGAACAATTTTAGCAACTGGTACGAATTTAGTCAACTTATTATTCATTTTTGTGTAATTGTTATGGTCTAATACATAATCATAGACTGAATTCTGCTATTTTAATATTTTCTTGTTTATCGAGCGTGGCTCACTTTACATCACCAACAACTAAGTATGTAAGTGTCTGTGTCAACACCTGTACTACAAAGTATATAAGATTCTGAGCTTAGTTCTGATGCTAACGTTAGATATCACTAGTTTAATGTGCCTAGTGCCATTTTTCGTTTATTTACATCGAAAAAGAATTACTTGTCTACTAAGGGTCAGGCAAACCCCGGAGATCCATTGTGACATGAAACACTCTCAGTAGACAAGTAATTCTTCGAGTACAATTATGGTCATGTGCCCTATTTAAATCACTTTGGTATGCGAAACATTACCAAAACAGATTCTACTGCTAAATTGTGAGCCTTTAAGCAGCAAATTTGTGCATTAAATTGAAAGTTTTTGTTATAGACTATAAGAATAAAAATGACCACTAAGATTCGATTTTACAAGGTAAAACCGGTATTGGTCGGACAATCAGTAACAATTACTGGTAACATGGGTGGATGGCCGCGAGGTAACCAAAGTGTTTTAAATAGGGCACATGACCATAATTGTACTCGAAGAATTACTTGTCTACTAAGCGTGTTTCATGTCACAATAGAACTCCGGGGTTTACCTGACTCTTAGGGCCTTTTCATAAAGGGATTAAAAATTGAAGACTAAAATAAATCTTATTATGAAAACGACATTAAAATTCAGTTGCGGCTCAGAAGATTAAAAAAATTAAAAATATATAGTTTAACTGCAGCGTGAATTTTTCATCCAAAATCGTTTTCATAAAATAGATTAAACATGTGCTTTAGCATACGCGCTGCCTGGCAGGCAGCTTGACATGTTTTAATCCTGAATTTATAAAAACGACATTAAAATTTTTAATATTTCTAGTCGCTGATTCCCCAGCACGTTTTCGTCATTTTATTATTTTTAATCTTCGCTGATTAAAAATTACGAGCGAAACATATAAATTTTTAATACGCGTGCGATATCGAAGATTAAAAATACGGAAGTCTAATTTAAGTACCATAGGGCCGGTATAAGGCTATATGAGCATGTATTAGCATTATATAAGGTTGTATTAAGCAATTTCGTACAACATTTTATGTTATAAAGTATATTGGGGCTACAGAAAAACTGTTCTTAACACTTTGCTGCATTAAAGTTCAAAAATGCACGTCCAGTCATTGGCTGGGTTTTGTTCCGTCCTGACACGAACCCTGGAGTTCAATTGTGACATGAAACACGCTTAGTAGACAAGTAATTCTTCGAGTACAATTATGGTCATGTGCCCTATTTAAAACACCTTGGTTACCTCGCGGCCATCCACCCATGTTACCAGTGATTGTCTTTACCAATACCGGTTTTACCCTGTACAATCGAATCTTATTGGTCATTTTTATTCTTATAGTCTATAACAAAATCTTTCAATTTAATGCACAAATTTGCTGCTTAAAGGCTCACAATTTAGCAGTAGAATCTGTTTTGGTAATGTTTCGCATACCAAAGTGATTTAAATAGGGCACATGACCATAATTGTAATCGAAGAATTACTTGTCTACTAAGAGTATTTTATGTCACAATGGAACTCCGGGGTTTGCCTGACCCTTAGTAGACAAGTAATTCTTTTTCGATGTAAATTAACGAAAAATGGCACTAGGCACATTAAACTAGTGATATCTAACGTTAGCATCAGAACTAAGCTCAGAATCTTATATACTTTGTAGTACAGGTGTTGACACGCTCGATAAACGTACGACTGAATTTCACCAAAAATAGCCTTAGGGTACATTAAAAAAAGGAAAATAACATTAGTTTAGTAACTTAGCTTAGATATCACCTTGTAGCACATAGTGATCTATACATAATGGCAAATTGATGCCATTAATGCATATAGTATTGTAAGGCGACTCGTTGCCGCACCTACGAATGGCCCAAGCGGGAACGGCCGGTCCCAGCTTTAGGGGAGAGTCATCCCTCGCCCTTAGCCTTAACCTAACCGCCAGCGGGGCTTCCAGGCATGATGAGCGGGGTCTTCCGTGCGGGCCGGGGTTGCCGGACACCGACGGGAAAAGGGGCTTACCTAACTACTGGGCAAGGCGCAGTAGGCGCAGACCACAGAATTAGCACGGCCCGCTAAGCCTGAATGGGCTTCTCTGAACGGGGCAGTAGATGATGAGGGGGCTGGTTACGGCGCATACGGAGCGCAGGGGTGGCAGGGCCTCACTAGGCCAAGACTGCCCAGGAATGAACGCGAACGCACTGTTAAAAGCAATACATTTAATGAAAAACCAACGCAGGCCAATTTGGCTGAAAGGGTAAGTATAACAGCGAAAGGAACAAACTAAACACACTGGCTGACCGACGCAGGCAGACTGACTAGTTTTACAATACAGGCTACCAAAATTATATGTGACCAAGCGTACAAACACACAAGAGAGTGAGTACGTATATAGTCATTAGATATGATGAGCGTAAATTCATATTGTTGAAAGTATGAAAGGTAAGTGAAGTGTGAGTAGGGAGTAAGGGAGGGTCTCCCAAGTGAAGCCTTACAGATCTTCCCCTCCTCACTTAATTGTGCCCCTGCAGAATTAGGCAAGAAGCGAGGAAATCGTAAGCCGACACAGATGGGGTGTTGGGAGTGGGAGTAGGGTGAATTTTGAGAGGATTTAGAAAGAATTTTTACCCCAGGAGGGTTCTTCTCCTCCTCACTTATGAATTTGCCCACACAATTTATACCCAAAAATACATACCAATACATAATATATTACTACAAAATACATACACAATACACACACAAAATCACTAAGCGAATCACTGAGTTATCGATGAGGTTGATTAGTTGATTCCTGATAAGTGAGGTTAGTTGGACGAATTTGGCGAATGTACAAGGTGTTGATTAGTGTACAAGATCACGAGTATGACGAGGAAAGTTCCAAAATAAGGCAAATATAGCTCTAGTAAATGGTACAAGGGCAAAATACAGTTAGTATACAGTCTGTACAAGGCTCACAGTTCCCAAAGTTCACAGTCCATACATTTCGTAGTCCTCAGGCGTTCCGAGGTGCGTAAGGGGATAGGGGTGTCGCCATAAGTGCCGCAACGAAAGGCAGGGGGGTAGACGAATCACCGATTGAGCAATAACGCACCGTTACCAGTTCGAAAAAAAATTGAGCAATCACGCATAGTTCGTAGTTCGAGAATTGAGCGATTACGCGTGGTTCACAGTTCGAAGGTTGAGCAATAGCGCCGAGGTAGATGTAGCCAATATAGGGCGCGGCAGCAGAGGTAGAAGGCTGCAGTTTGAGCCTTGAGGATTCGATCGCCGGTCCAACATTGGGTGGCCTCCATTTGGGCGTGACACGTCTGGCATGCGTCTAACGGTGCCTCATTGGCTCCCGCTGGCGCCGCCATCGATGCACTGCACCATAGGCTGTTGTGGCATGGGCGTAGGCACAAGTTATACATACAGTATACGCACTACAAAAATCACAAATAATACATCACAAATTATACTAGCATACTAACACAAATAATTACAACAAAGCAAATAGGCACACGTGATCCGTCTTCGGTGTGTACTTGATATTCCACGTAACGAGCATTGTCAGTTGAAATCATACCTTCTTGCACCTTAACATTTTGCATGTTCATGTTCTTCTGAATATGAAAAATGTTGAACTTTAGGACTGTTTTTTTGTAGTCGTCAATCGTTAGTTCACGCTTTGTAGTAAATTTGTGGCATAAGATATTGTTCTAAATATCCTTTACAATTATAAGTAACCACTCATTTTTCAGACAACGGACCAAGTGATAATCCAAAACATCCGTTACATCATCCTGAGTTAGCAGTGGTCCTTGTCGATTACCGATGGTTAAATGTAAAGTCTTCACCCTGCTGTCATCAAAGGACTTGTCGACTGCTGTAGTTGTAAGCAACATGATGGTAATAGGCGTTTGTATAGTATTGCAAGTATAGTAAAGTCTGTCTGTAGTAGTAATGGCTGTCTGTAGTGACTTCTTGCTTTTATTGATTTACTCGCCGACATTCACACGACTGACCACCTCTTGATCCGTGTATTTTAAGTTTATCGGTAAAATTCTTAACTATTGTGTCAGTTGTATTGTATTCAGTGATGGTCGTTGTCGTAAATGCTGTACAATATCTTCGAGTGAACATCCGCGATATCGTTTATATAAGAAATAAACCCACTATTCTCCACAAACATTAGTATTTAGGTTTTGAAGACAATAAGGGTTAAATATAAAATTTCCTCCGATTTTCTAAATATATTCGTTAAAAACATCATAAGGTTTATTGCCATAACTATCAAAATATTCAATATTTATTTATGTAAAATGCTACCCAATGTTTATCTGGCTTATTTGCCGGGTCTTTATTTGCAATAAAAAAAGCTGGTCTAACAAATACTTCTGGTAACTGATCTGCTGGGAAAATCCCCAGAAATACTTTCTCATACACTTGTCCCTTGCGACTGTATTTTCCAACTGCAAAATATCCATAGTCGTTAGTATTTAATTATAGTAAGTAACTATAGAAAGTAATAATTATCAGTTAATTCGTTAAAAATTCTATAAAGTTGTATAGTAGTTATCAGTTAATTCTAGTAGTATAGTTAGTAGTGTATTCGGTATAATTAATTTGTAGTCGTTAGTGCAATTAGTAATAGTAGCTTTAGTTATTTTTTAGGCTGCATAATCATAAAATGGTGTTCTAATAATACAAAACGAGCAATTTGAAACACACACACACACCTGGAACAAAAACACGACCACTCCATCCACGCATACTGGCCAGACCGTAAAACAAGCCAAATATAGCTAAGTTACACAAGAGAAAGTAATTATGTTGACCGTATGTTCACAAGTGAGAATAAGTAAAAAGTGAATAAATGAGTGTGTGGGAGGAAGGGAGGTGCTCCCGGTGAAGCCTTGCAGATCTTCCCCTCCTCACTTGATCATTTTATGCTTATGCAGCCTAAAAAATAACTAAAGCTACTACTACTAATTGCACTAACGACTACAAATTAATTATACCGAATACACTACTAACTATACTACTAGAATTAACTGATAACTACTATACAACTTTATAGAATTTTTAACGAATTAACTGATAAATATTACTTTCTATAGTTACTTACTATAATTAAATACTAACGACTATGGATATTTTGCAGTTGGAAAATACAGTCGCAAGGGACAAGTGTATGAGAAAGTAATTTCTGGAGATTTTCCCAGCAGATCAGTTACCAGAAGTATTTGTTAGACCAGCTTTTTTTTATTGCAAATAAAGACCCGGCAAATAAGCCAGATAAACATTGGGTAGCATTTTACATAAATAAATATTGAATATTTTGATAGTTATGGCAATAAACCTTAGGATGTTTTTAACGAATATATTTAGAAAATCGGAGGAAATTTTATATTTAACCCTTATTGTCTTCAAAACCTAAATACTAATGTTTGGGAAGAATAGTGGGTTTATTTCTTATATAAACGATATCGCGGATGTTAACTCGAAGATATTGTACAGCATTTACGACAACGACCATCACCAATACAATACAACTGACACAATAGTTAAGAATTTTACCGATAAACTTAAAATACACGGATCAAGAGGTGGTCAGTCGTGTGAATGTCGGCGAGTAAATCAATAAAAGCAAGAAGTCACTACAGACAGCCATTACTACTACAGACAGACAGACTTTACTAAACTTGCACTACTATACAAACGCCTATTACCATCATGTTGCTTACAACTACAGCAGTCGACAAGTCCTTTGATGACAGCAGGGTGAAGACTTTACATTTAACCATCGGTAATCGACAAGGACCACTGTTAACTCAGGATGATGTAACGGATGTTTTGGATGATCACTTGGTCCGTTGTCTGAAAAATGAGTGGTTACTTATAATTGTAAAGGATATTTAGAACAATATCTTATGCCACAAATTTACTACCAAGCGTGAACTAACGATTGACGACTACAAAAAACAGTCCTAAAGTT
>JASANF010020531.1:0-35347 GCA_030248245.1 Trissonchulus sp. WLG1_4 | reverse complement strand
AAATCAGGCATCATTTATTGGATAGCCGCATGCAGAACATAGCCCTTTTAACGATTTGTGCTCGTACCGCTACTTGGTGTAACTCATACGTGGGTAGTTGGCAAATTCTGGTTGGGGGGAAGTACTAGTTGTTTTTCAATATTTTTGAGCTGCTGTATTTTACTTATTAGTTCTGGGTGGAACTTTGCCTGTTTTATAAGCTACCTGTTTTTTACCTGTTTTATAAGGCTACCTAAACAAACTTAAAAATTACTTGAATCCATCCCATAGTTTTTGAAAAAAATGTCGGGTGCTTAGGAAATAAAAAACACCTAAATTAAATAAAAAACACTAAATTTTCTATTTTTGGGCCTACAGTAACCCACGACACTAGCACCAATAGCAACAACAACAAAAGTTGGCTAGCTGGCCGCCAGGGCCAGCTTACACACAAAACACGATTACACATAATGGTAAGTTTACACACAAACACACACAATTTTGTCCAAGCGATTACACGTAACACGTGTAATTCGCTAGGGCAAATCAAATGTAAGGTCCTGTCGCTACTGTGTTAGCGACAGGAAAAATTAATTAAGTAAGTGTTACTTTAGCTAGCCCAACAGGTTTACGATGGCCTCTGGTCAGTGTACTTGGAAAGTATATGCTTGATGCTTACTGAATACTTTGCCGAAAACTTAGCTTCTTTCAACTCATTTGTATGGTCTTTGAGCAATATGCATGCAGTTGGCTGGGAAAGGATTGCAGATCCCACGTGAATTTACAAAAATGATCAATCTTTGTTATCACGAACAATTTTTGTAATCACGAACAATGAAATTTCAGAAAAATGAAAAATTTGCATCGGCCCAGTATTACACTTTACATTACATTTGCAACAGGAAATTAACATTATGTTTTACTTCTGTACAAAGTGTAGTTTTAAGTTAAACATATATATAGCAAACATAATGATGATGGTAATCTTCAAGTTTTAGGAAAGTTTTTCTTCTGGTGAAGACATAGGTTTTTATACTGGATTGTTAACTGATTGACAATCTCCATTCAAAATGTTCGATGAAATAAACTGCAGAAAGTCTTGCGTCAATTGATTGTCAGCGCTCTCCATTTGTTCAACGATGGAAAAATGATCATCATTCTTGTAAGTGGAGTAACGCACGTTATCGGCCAATCCAAGAGTGATCAGACTATCATAGATTTCCTGACTTTGAGATCTATATAAAGGGGATTCGTAGTTCGCGACTGCGATAAAAAATTTAAAATTTTGCAGCAGTTTTTTATCTCGCTGTTGATGCACTATTCTGAGCGGGCTGTAGGTTACGGCGTCATCTACCGTCAGTCTGAAAACGAAGTGATAGCAAGCTAATTTTTGAAATATTAATTTTAAAAACTAATCAAAAGTCATTTATGTTTTTCGAAACATATATTTTTCACAGGTCATCGTAATTAAAGTTAGCGCTATCACATTTGCGAGTGCAAAATTGCTACCAATTATAACAAAATATTATTTCAAATCACATAATTTTCATTTTTTTAAATGTAAAACATTTACGCTGGTGCAATTAGCCACAAAAAATGTATTTTTTGGGGAAATACATAGCTACCGTTGCAGGTTTGACAAGCCGATTTCAAAAAGATAGTTATAAAAAAGTGATAAACATGACTGCTTAAAAACATAAAAGAACAGCTATGTTCTTCGTAGTTCGTACTTCAGTTCTTTAGCAGCGTAAGAGTTTTGTATTTTTTCCAAATCGTATATTCCTGAAACCAGGACAAGCCCTTTAACATATTTCTGCACATAGAGTGTACTCTTGAGCAGTGCCACAAGAGCAAGATGAGCACCAGCTGAGTGACCACTGAGCCACAGTTGCGGACGTGGCTCGTGTTTCTCTGCTCTTGATAGAATAAAGTTCAGGGCATTTACGATTTCGGATACCTGAAAACACAAATAATTTATTTTTGCCTAGCTGTTGATTTGTCGTCAGATCATTAGGTAACAACCCTTACAACTAACAGTTGGGAATTGTGACTCAAGGTATAATTTTTACCACTGTAAGACTTCACAAATTACAATTATTAATAAAACTAATTTAGAGTATGATCAGATTATATGGTGACAAATTTAGTGTTGTATTGTATGTAACAATTGTAACAATCTTATTTTACACAAGTACACTTTGTAACATGCTCTCATATGTTTGTATGCACGCTGTGCGAGGACGCCGAGTGCGTGGCACGAAGCGCGCGAGTGCCACCAACGAGGGTTTTCCCGGACGCACACATTCAGATGTATGATAAGCTCGATCGTGCTATGTATAAAGTATTTACATGGCGGCTTAAAATCATAATAATGACTTAAAACTTAAATCCAGAAATAACTGCAAAAAATGTGAAATAATAAAAAATTGCCTCTATTTATAGCTCCGCTTAGTCTTACGAAACTAAATTTCTGTTCTTTAATCATGGATTAATGTGCCAAGAATTAAACACAATCGGAATATCTTTCGGACAAAAAGACTTACAATAGTTTTCATGTTGACATCCGGAGCCAAATCGTATCCCACTACGGCTGTGGTCATTTCTTTCTGTACTACACCTCTGGCGACGAAACCGTGATCCTGGCGGCAGCCTTCCTTAAATATATTTTTACTGAGTAAGACACTACGCTGCTGCGAGTCTAAGGTGAAGTCCTGTTAGAGAATAAACCAATAGTCGAGTTTTGGCTAAAACAGCCAAGCTGCGTACATGAAGGCATCACTGAGCTACGTCGTTTTGAAAATCATTCACTCTTTGCGACAATATTAATGGCCCAAGTGTTGATACTTTTAAAGGTAGGTAATACCCTCCGTTTTGTTTATCCGGCAACTCTGGTTCGCTCGAAAGACCCCGCCTACGAACCTGGAAGCACCACTGGCTGTACGGTTTGCGACGGCTCGGGAGATGACCCCCCCTTAGCCTTACCGACAGTTCCCGCCTGGTCCATTAGTAAGCGTCGCAAAGAGTGACCTTACACAGTGCATACCTATAATACTACCGCAAATATGGTGTTATCTAGCTAACTACATAAATGACTATAAAAGTACAACCTGCCACAGTCCACCATGAATAAATATAAATATGCTTCGCCAAGGTTTTTCAATGTCAGCAACATAAAAATCAATTTTCTGGTTTTTCCCTGGCCCATAAGGCACGTCCAAGTCGGTCTTCATTTGCTCTCTGGCCACAGTCGAACTGTTCTTCGTGTTTTCGATGTGAGACTTGATTACCTTAAAAATAGAAAAAATAAGTTTGTCTTTTTAATAACATTTGTTCTCCACGCACAGGAAGATGACATCTGATTGCATGATATACACTTGCAGAACTACAGTACTGTGCAAAAGAGTTCTTTTTTGGCGGCGTACGACGAGCTTTATTCTTCGCGAAAAGTGACAAAGGTCGAAGAGTGTGCAAAATTAGGTTTTGTTTCAAGTAGAACTTATGTACAAGTTTTATCGTAAACAAGCTCTTCTTCTGAGTGAGCAATGGTTACAACGTGAGGCTTGAGTGTCAATATTCCAGAGGAAATATTAAACCTTTATTAGATGGATAAAATGATTTTCAAAAGCCACCTTCTATACACATTCATTGCTGAGTTGCTCCAGAGTCTTACTAGTGAGTTGCAAAAGTTTTTTAAAGTAAAATATTGGAAAGAATTTTTATTGTTTCGAAGTATGAAAAATGAAAGGTTCGGACCGAGATTCGAACTCGAATCACTGGATTCAAAGTCCAGAGTGCTCACCATTACACCATGAGACCACGAAAACTCAACCGTTAACTTCGACTAATATACTTTACTTAGCATTCGTGTACCACAATTCTACTTGTCAATTCTACAACACAAAAATTATTAAGTTTGTCATGTTTGAAAACCGCAAAAGCAGATCAAAACTTTAATGGTCGTGCTTAGTCGTGCTTAGTTTTGTGGACATTCATTTACATATGTGTAGTTATAAAGATCATCATGTCAGCGGCGGTTAGTTCGATGGGCTGAGCGGAGCGTCTGCTTAGAGTCGGAAAGCCGACGGTTCGATCTCCCTCCGTCAGGTACTTTTTAGTTTCGATAAGATTTATTTGCTGTTATTCGCGATTGAATAATATTCTATGAAGATTGAATAATATTCTATGAAAAGACAGTGAGAGGTACCTGCACTTCTAGTGTTAATTATCACTAGAAAATCGACCTACCCAAAGTAACGTAGAAGAATCAGATTCTAAATATAGTATATACGCGGCCCAGCTGGGCTGCGTACTAATAAGTGTCAATTTCGTTGTGATAAGTTAAACCAAGTGTGTTAAACATACTTGTTGAGACGTTTTTCCACGGTTTGTCCATTGCGAAGCTGATATTAGGCTGTCCACAGAGGCACAGTTTACATAGCCAGCCATAATTTAGTTAATCCTAGGCAGATAAACTAAACAGAAAAAATTCTAACCCATAGTAACAAAATCAGACCATTTCGACAAAACAACTGGAAGACAGATGTGTGACACTGATCTGTGTGAACTTGTAAAATTATTTTTTTGAAATATATGCTTAAGGTTTAACCCAGTGCCCATTACTTACTGCCTCATTGTTGACGATTCATACTCTATGTCGAAAGAGGAGACCCCACTTTAGAAAAAAAGAAAGCAATAATCGAATCGAAATCGATCCCGGGCCGCTTGCGCCAACGTCGAGAATGCTTACCACCAGGGGCGTAGCCAGGGGGGGAATGGGGTGAATTCCCCCCCCCCCCCCCCGAAATATTTTCCAACTGAAATTTTACACAAGGGTTTTTGACCCTTTGGTTTTATGGTCCGGCCGGAAAAAATTTCCGATACGTCTCCAATTCACCAAATTTGGTCTAAAAATCAAAATTTTTTTCCAGTTTTTCTTCTGGAGGCTGCCGCCCCCCAGGCTCCTGCAACCTTGTGGCTCAATGTTTCTTGCTTTCATGTTTCTTTATAGCGTGTGCATATACATATGGGTGCGTTGTCCACTATTTATTTGCTTAATACACTGTTTAATGTATCTTTTTAGCTGTTTTATCGTAGCAAAAGTGACATTTTTGGTGAATTTGCGGCTC
The DNA here is from genome assembly GCA_030248245.1 of Trissonchulus sp. WLG1_4. NCBI lineage: Eukaryota > Metazoa > Nematoda > Enoplea > Enoplida > Ironidae > Trissonchulus > Trissonchulus sp. WLG1_4. The sequence continues at coordinate 30,242 of JASANF010020531.1, read as the reverse complement.
GAAATGTCAAAAATCTTAAAGTTTTCAAATGTGGTAGCTCTTGGACCCTTGTCGGTCCAGCAGTGTTGTGTAATTTTCAGTGTTTTGAGATCCAATTTTACTTTTGATGCCGCTTTGTTCAAAAAATTAGCGTTGTTTCTGAACGAAATATGATCATATGCTTCGTTTTTTGCGTTAAAATTGAAATTAAGTGCATTTTAGCACGTTTCAAAAAATCGAAAAGTCATTCCCTCCCCGAAATTTTTTTCCTGGCTACGCCACTGCTAACCACTACACCACAAAACACAACTTCACAAGTCTCGTAAGTCCAGTATTCACAACACTTTCTTGTTGAGTTGATTTTTACGCGGCGGCCTCAGCCGCCGCGTATATACTATAATACAGAAGCAGAATTTACACGTATCTGCTGCTCATGTGTTAATTACTTCGTAGAATTTGCTAGGTCCTATAAATACGTTATTTGTGTGTGCGTGTGTGTATCGTGTGTGTTAAACATGGCTCTCAACGAAGAGTGTAGTAAAGTGAGCATGTCAATGTGTAATACGCTCGCATATTGCTACACTGGGTAAGTGGGTAGTTCCACGTGTCGGTCAAGTACTGAAAAGTTTTGTACACAGTGGGCACGAAATGAAACCTTTTGGAACTATGCTTCCTAAAATGTTTATTATCGCGTCGATGCCATAACACGTTAAGGTGTAGAAGCAATTGGCATACCATGCCCTGCCTTAGTACAATGACATGCATATGACAAATCGTCAACAGCTACCGCGGTTGGTTTTTTTATTTAGTTTTTTTCAATAAAACTTGCATTATGTTTTTCTCTTGAGAAGCTTTCGTAAAGATTCTGGAAGCACGATGCAACTTGACGAAAATTACAAGTTAACAGTATTGACTAAAAAAATTTTGGTGCCGCGTTTTATATTCGAAGAATATCCTCGGCATTGTTGTACGTAAGCATGTCCCAATGAAGTCTACGTATGTAAAATTCGTTTAACTTTACTCGCAAAACGTACTTGTTTAAGGTTTAGTTCTTGAACCTAGATTTTCGTTAATTTCGCAAACTGAGCTGCAATTATGCAGGACGTTTGGACTACAGGGTTAAATTGGTATGATGGACAGAACTGTCGAATTAAAAAACAAAGAAGAGGAAACTGCTAATTTAGGAAAATAAATAACTTAAATCGACTTAAGGTGGTAGTTCCATAATCGCAGTGACACGTTTTTCCGACAGATCTATACACTATGAGTAAAGAAACTATGGCTTTCTTAAACTACACCAAAAAACACCCAGAGCATTTTTTATTTGGTGTAGAATACAATGGTTAAGACTAGCTAACACGTTGGCTTACTAAACTGTACACCAGTGTAGTAGCTAGTCTTAACTTTGGATTTTATCAGTGATCAAAACGTGATAGTAAACAGTTTTGAGCCTTGTTTCAAAAAATTGCAGCCATTTTATTCCTACTTTACTTGTTGTTCTAAAAATGAGCTTTGAAAAAAGCCTCACGTAAAAAAACTGCGATTCTGGAGCTACCACCTTAAATGAGCAGACAAAACCTAGTTTCACAAAACAGCATTATCGGATGACTCGAGATTCGTCTGTATAGAACTTACGTAATTGTGACATTTTGTATCGAAATCGTTTCAAAGTGTGACTATGCATCGACCCTTAGGCATACATAGGCTTAAGAAAACTAACATAACTAGGATGATATTCCGCAGCAGAACTTTTGATTCTGACGATTCTGTTAACTTCACAAATCTACCGATTTTTTTTGGTTCAGCAGCTCTTATTAGGAAAGGATTAGGAATAAATGCGCAATGGGCCTAAAATGCTACTGGAAATTAAGAAGTGGAATTTTAACCTAACTCGAAAATTATAAAGTTCTTTTTTTATAAAAATAGAGTCTTGTAGAGAACAAACTAGAAATAGTTGTTCAGGAAAAATACAGACTTTAATACAAAAATTACAGTATCAATACAGTATACTTTCATCAGCACAGCAATACAAAACTTTACACAGACTACTTTTTACAGAAATATGCATACATAATTTATTAATAATATGAAGATAATGATGATTTATTAGGATTTTGTAATTTAAAAATTGTTGAAGAACATCTAAATATGTGCAAAAATTTATACTTGCGTTGACAAAATACTTCCCTAAAAGTTCTACACATTTTATAAAAGTCAAGTTGACATTTATAAACTATAAAAACACTAAACAGGTTGGTAGCCGACTATGTTCGACAAGAAAAAAAGTCCGGTGAAAAATTGTGCTACTTTTGAAGTGATAATGAAACGCAATGTAAACTGCTTTGTAAGTTTGTTCCGTGTGTCTACAAAACATTATAAAGTTACTGGGACAAAAAATTTCTACAAAGTTTACACTTTTTATTGTATGAAGTTTACGGAATTTATGGAGAAATGCTATTTTTATGATATTTCTATGAAGAGTATTTTATTAGGCATAGTACCAGATTGCATTAAACTGTGTTTTTGTGAATAATTGAATTCACATTGAATTTTTATTACCAAACTATGAAAACCTTAAACTGTTTTAGTTTACCAGGCTTCGACAGACTGCGCTACGTTAACGTTTACACAACACAATTTTGACAAGGTTACGTACAAGGTGAAATTCATAAGGCCAACGTTCAACCATATGATTTACAAATGAGCTGAAGGCTTTTTTCTGTTGCGCCACAGCGTAACACCACAGCTACTGCTAAATCAACAACCAGTAAACCGCCATGAAGACTTGCTGGACATGCACGTTCAAACTTCGGTCTGGCGTAGGGCGCACAAAAAGACAATGGCCTTATGAATCCCACCAAATTTGGTCTAACAAATAACTAGCCTACAGCTCGAATAAGAAAAGGCATAAGTGTCGACATTCGAGAAAATATTTCAGGTTTTCCACTGCCGCAACGCGTCATGTAGGAATTGATGCCTTCCTGTATCCATTGACCATGACGATTTTTGCAAACCAGTGGACCACCGGAATCACCCTAAAAAGAAAACAAGTGGAAAATACAGGGTTCAGGCTTTTAGCCTATTTGTATTAATCTGCAATTTAGAGTTCCTTCCTTAGCTAGCGCTCCAAACAACTTCCAATACTTCCAAGGATTTTAGTATCTTATAAAAGTGAACGTAGCTTCTAGTTGAAATAACTTTCGTTTAAAAATGAGAAAGCCTGCCACAAAGCTCGGTTTTTAATCACATTTCGCGTTTCTGCAGCCTTGCTCTAAATTATATGACCGATTGAAAATTTCTATTTTCACTAAATGTGCACGATTTTGCCAAAAGCGTAACTAAGGGCCTATTCCCTTACCGGATTAAAGGGTTAATTATAATCGGACTAAACGGTTTAAAAATTATGCTTACAAATGCCATTCCAAACCTCGTGGCCGTGACAGCGCTGCTTTTTAATCAGACTAAAAGGTCTTAACCATGCACGCTAATGTTACGCGTGCATGTTAGTTTTGTCCGTTTAGTCCAGTGGTAGTTTTGGAATGGGGTCAGACTAAAATTAAGCCGCTGACTTATTTTAACTCTTTTAGACTGTTTGTCGTTCGAAAACCTCAGACTAAAATAAGTCCGGTCCGTTTAATCCGGTAAAGGAATAGGCCCTAAGTGAAATTTTGCTTAAACTTTTGCTGCTCAACCTCAAACTTCAGGTAAAAATATTGCCGAGGTGTATTTTTCTCATAATTTTAACACAATCGTTTAGTTTTAAAATACACTACCTAGTTTTTCTCGAATCGGTCATTTTGGAAACGCTACAGAAAACTTCGAAACAAGTTTTACCAGGAACAAAAATCAACATCGACAAATGTACATACACCTGCATCTACATAGCACCAAGAGTACATAATAGGGAAGAGCATGGCACTCTTTCTGTTCTAGCTAATGGCCGAAACAGTGCTACAACTGTCAACTCAAAATCACGAAGAGAAGAAAAAATCCTCACATTAGTGTGAGCAATCAACTATTATGCGGGTCTGGTACTATCACTATGTACACTTTTGGTTATTACATTCTTTAACCAAAAATGGTAGTCACCGCTGTTTAGAAATACAGCTTTCACTTGAAACCAAAATTTACAGGTTAGTGCTGATTTACTTGCCAAAAGCACATACTTCAAGACTAACAGGCAGAACTTACAAAACAAAGGCCAGTTTGCTTCTGAGTTACGCCACAAATTTTATCTGTTCCCATGCCGCAATAACTTTCGACATCCGTCAACTGATAGCGAATCTCTTTCAGAACGTTAGATCGTGGGAAATCACCTATAAATAAAAAATACATGTGACAAACTATTAAAATGTATGCACAAAATGTATACCGGAATTATTTTTAGATTCGAATTTAATGTTCAGACTGATTCATCGGATTATTAATAAATGTTCGGCCCGGTCAAAGTTTAAAAACTGGCTTAGACTGTTTACATTGAGGGCAATACATGAATCAGCGTTTAGGGTTTTTAAAAACAGCAAAAATGACCTTGTACATCCTGTATAGAAGCAGAAGAAGTAAAAAACTAATAGCATTAACTGTAATGGTTAAGTAATTGACACACATGAGTGAAACTTTGTGCAAATGCACTCTTGCGCTTCGTGCACTTGTGCTCCTGTAGTCGGAGTTATACAGAAACATTCGTGTCAATAATTTTAGTACGTCAACTATAGTCTGACCAAACAATGCTAGACCCTGAGATAAAAAGAAACACGCGATTTCATTACAAAAAGAGCAAAATTCGGGCATCAAGAGTAAATTCGTAACAGTGAGAAGTTACAAAAATCACGCCACCGTTTTGTCTCAGGGTTCAGCAATTTTTGGTCAGACTTTAGGTCTATATGCTGAGACATACCGACACTGCCCCACCCAGTTGACATGCACTCAGCGTCAAATGGCACATCCTCAAAAGGTCGGGGTAAACAGGCCGGAGCAATGGAGTTCCCGTTAGAGTACCAATAGTCCACTGTATGGTTCAGTCGCAATAGGGCTATGTCGTAGGAAAAATATGATACTTGGTCGAACATGGGGTGCATAATGATTTCTGATACGTCGCGAAATGCTTCCTTGAATTCCCACACTGTCATATCGTGTTCGCCGAAAACTAATGTTCGCCAATCCACACTGAAAAAAATATTTTCAGTTTTATAAAGCACATGTTTCTTTGTGTTTTTCATACTTAAACACGGCAAAATTACGAAATAATCCCGATACTAGTTGTGTATTAGGTCAAATTGGGATTATTTTGTAATTTTGCCAACTACTCGCACGGTCTCAAAATAGACTGGCAACAAACACATTTTAGCTGTAGTTGAAGCAATCAAATCAATACAACATCGTATACATACATAATAGTTATGTAATAACTGTAGATTATAAGCCGTATAAATCAAGAGCAGAAATCTAATCCGTATTTTTTAAAATCGTATTCACGAATGAAACGACAAAAAGTGTCATATTTGGTGTAGCACTACATAGGTAACAGTTGCCACACTTGTGGGCCTGTGAGTTTGTTGAATAGGGTCCTGGTCGAACTAGTCTAAACTAACCACACTGGTCTTTTATAAAAAAATAATAAAAGTAAATATCAATACAATAAGAAAGAAACTGCCATTGAACCTACGCAAACTTGACGCAATGCGCAGCCGTGATGGCCCAGTAGGCAGAAATGAGTGAAGCTCCGCAGATTTTGAACTTTCGTTTCGTGCCAAACATTTTGTAACTCTTCATCATGCTCATCCAAGGCCAACTGTTAGGCTGACTTTGCGCCCCGTGGATCACTCGTTTGGCACGATTGCTACGCTGGAAGAATTGGTCCTTCAGTTTCCACTGTTTTCCATCCCAAAATTGATGACATTCTCTTTGGGCTGAAAATGATAAAAATGAACATGAATAAATGAATGAACGAATGAATGCATGAATGAATAAATGAATCAATAAATCAAGCAATGAAACAATCAATTAATCAAATTTACTTCATAAGGTAACATGGCTTGATTACCATTAACAGAGGAAAGGCAACAAATTGGACGACGCTTTTCTCAACAGCGTTTTTAAGGTGGTATGTAGTGTCGCCAAAGCAGTTTAGCTCATAGTTTGCAAAAAAGAGAGTTTTTGCTTTAAGGGGGTAGTGTCGCGAAAGCAGTCGATTTTGCGCGACTGTAAAACTTGTTCAGTAAAATGTTAGAAATTGTTCTTTCTGTATTTTAAAAATCTACCAAAAGGCAAATTATTTTGCCAAGTTTCAGCAAAATTGGTGTAGCATATAGTTTGCAATAATGTCTCAAAGTCGGAAAAATGACGAAAAAAAAACCTATTCACATTCCATTTTTTAGTCACATTTATCAATTTCTCTGCTTAGTTTTTTTACACAGACTAATAGCACATATGTTGTAGTTTACGCACACAAAATTTAGTGCAGATTACTGTAGCGGCTGTGGAGTAATACTAGTTTGAACTGTGAAGGTGTACTTAAACTGTAAAATAGTAACAGCAATAATGATAAATTGTGGAAAATCTATACGCTTATTTTCAAATCAGAAGAAAAACGAACCTTCAATTTTCTTTTTTCTTATTTGTCGCAAAAAATTGTGCGTCCACACATGATGTGTACTTCACAAGCTGGCCAATCTGATATCTGGCTTGATTTTTCGAACTTTTATGTCCCTATTGTGTGATGTCTGGCTTACTAATGACGATTGGTCCAAGATATTTGTCAATATTGATAGTGTGATGTCTGGCAGTAATTATTTGATACCATACAGCGTTGGACTAGCTTCTCATTGCATGTACTACTTCAAAACAAAAAGTTCTATTTTCACAGCCTATGAGCAAAACTGCTTTCGCGACACTACCCCCTTAAAATTTTATGTTCACAGAGCAACTAGTACAATGCTGTATGGTACCAAATAATCACTTCCTGCCCAAAGACTACCGATATTGATAAATATCTTGGACCAATCGCCATTTGTAAGCCAGACATCGAGACATCACACAAAAGGGACATAAAAGATCAGCAAAACGAGCATGATATCAGATTGGCTAGCTTGTGAAGTACACATAACGTGTCGCGCACAATTTTTTCAACAAATTAGAAAAAATTAAAGATACGTTTTAGATTTCAAAATAAGCTTCTAGATTTTACACAATTTATCATTACTGATGAGAGTGCTTCACAGTTCACGACAGTTTCACAATTCAAAAGAGCATACATACCTCAACAGATACTGATGTAATTTGTACTCAATTTTTGTGTGCATCAACTACAGTATATGGGTTTTAAGTCAGTATAAACAAACTAAACAATTAAATCGATTATTGAATGTGAATAGGTTTTCAAAACGTCATTTTTTTTTGATTCTGCGACTTCACTGCAAACTGTATGCGGCACCAATTTTGCGGAAACTTGGCAAAACTATTTGCCTTAACATATACTTTGAAAATAAAAAAAACTTTTCAAACATTTTACTGAACAAGCAGCCACGTAAAGTCGACTGCTTACGCGACACTAGCACACTACCCCCTTAAAAGCCATTAAATCGCTTAATTTTTTTGAAACGAAGCATAGTTAAAATATGAACTATTTTTATTCCATATATGTTCTACGTGAAAGTTCTGAATGATCTTGGTACAATTTAGTATTTTGAATCATCCAAAGTGAACTGTTGAAAACTTATCTGGTTCTATTAGTCACCTATTGCTTAAAGTGAAATCATTATAATCTTAGGAGAATTTTGAACTTTCGACTCCTGGGCCCGATTTATCCAAGAAAATGTTCGCGTTGAAAATGTTCGTCGTTGAAAATAATCGGCGTTGAAAATTTTGGATTGATGGAAGCATTTTCAACGAGGAACATAACACGTAATTATAGGACATATGTTCGGCGTTGAAAAACAAATGTTCGTCGTTGAAAAACAAATGTTCGTCGTTGAAAAAGCAAATGTTCGTCGTTCAAAATGTTCGTCGTTGAAAAAACAAATGTTCGTCGTTGAAAAAGAAATGCTCGTCGTTGAAAAACAAATGTTCGTTGTTGAAAAATTTTCAACGGCGAACATCTCAACGGATGTCTTGAGCTCCGTTGAAATGTTCGTCGTTGAAAATTCTTTCAACGACGAGATTCTGTCTTTTAGAACATAATAATGTTCTAAAAAACCAAAGCTCGTCGTTGAAAATTTTTTCAACGACGAACAATTTCAACGACGAATTTTCAACGACGAACATTTGTTTTTCAATGACGAACATTTGTTTTTCAACGACGAACATTTGCTTTTTCAACGACGAACATTTCAACGACGAACATTTTGTTTGCTTGGGCCCTGAAGACGCACTTTGACATAAATGATTCGATTCGTCAGATCCGTCTCGGCAGTCGTTATGCCCATCGCACCAGGCCCTGATCGAAATGCACTCTCCAGATTTGCACTGAAACATCTCCAGGGGACACCGGCCAGGGTTGAAACCTAAAACAAGTAAACTGGAAGAAAACGCAATGCATTATAGGCAGAAGCTACTGGCAGATGGGCCCTGTTGCTGACATTTACATATCCTACAATTGTAACAATTTTCACTAAAAAATCAGGTAATTCGTAAGTCAAACTATCTGTGTATATTAATCAGACACACCTTATCTTGCCCATTACGAGTTCATGTTAGAGCATAAGAGACCTCAACTATTTATTTACTGGAGTAAGAAAATTAAAAAAAGTTTTTGAAAGAAAACAAACCGTAACGAAAAAATAAAAAAGCGAAAATTTGAACCAGCAAAGGTTTTAAATTAAATTGTGAACTAAGAAATGCGGCTGTTTCATGGCTTATATTGCAAGTGACCTGACCTAATAAATGCATCAAAAAATTGCTGTTTTTTTAATAACAAAAAGAAAAGATAATTCAACTGAAATAAAGAAGTTGCTGTCACTTATGTGAGGCTTCTGCAACATCTACACATAACGCCATAAAAGTATGTATGTCATAACTTATGTCCTCTGAAATTAAAACTTATTTTTTAATTGTCCACGGACAATACGGATACAATTTTCTCTACCATGAAACTGAAGGACGTTTTTTCAGACTCATTTTTTTATTTTTTCGTGCAAACATAATAGACAATTTGCCCGTGAATTGTCACTTGCAAACATTTAGGTGTGAAATTTTTTCATATTTTGATGCACCTTCCGGAAAGCCAATTTTTATATTGTTTATATTACTGTGCTTTATCAAAAAATGAGAATCTATTCAATTAAACTGCAGTGTTGGAACACAGAAAACCAATCAAATTGATTGATTGATTGATTGATTGATTGATTCATAAAGGATAAAACAAATCTATTAATTTTCACTTTTCTGTGACTTTTTTAATGTTCAACATTTTGCTCATTTGTATAGCACTGTCTAAATTTAAAGTAGGACTTAATATTTTAATTGTGATTGAACTTTGTGCTGTTACGTAATTAACCCCCAAGTGTAAATTCTTTCCGGTTCAGTGCGTTATTTAAGTGGTATTTTAGTCTAAATTTAATGGACCTGTCATATCTATTCCGGCAGAACGAATAAAATAAATTAATTTAAACCGCTTTTATATCTTTTGTGGAATTTCCAATTTCCTGAAACTTCCGGAAAGTATATTGTAATAACACTGTCTTGACAATATATTATTTTGCCTATCTGCACTATTTTCAACGAATCGAAGAAAAAAAACTTGAGAAAGTAGAAAATAAAAATAAAGAAAATAAAACAGAAAAGAAGAAAAGAAACGAATAGATACTAATAGTATGGGGGGGTGGGGGGTGGGGGGCCGGTTTTTGCCAATCCTTGTGTGTTCCTTGGTGTGCACTTGGTTATGTGTCTTTGTTTTAAGCAAACTTATTATGGCTCTTTTAAATTAAAGTATTGGTTAAATGTTGGAAAAATTGTGTTGAAGCATTTTTTCATCAAAGAACATATAATAATAATTAAGCTAAATAGACACAATTAGAAAGCTAATGCAAGTATAACTAAACGTACGCGTTTGAATAAAAGAATAAAGTTTTCAACAAGTTGATAGCATGGTTCATCAAGTTACAGATAAGACAGATTTTGAGGTAAACTAACCGTAGGGGGCAATTACTAAATGGAAGTCTGCCAGAAATGGAGACTGTGGCATGTTATCCGTTAAACTAAGTTCCAAAATTAATAAGTCCAAAATTCCAAGTTCCAAAATCAAGTGTTAACTAAAGTTACAGTACCGACCAAAATTATTTGCTACAATCTCCGGATCCGGAGTCAATGCGGTTTCGGAGTCACTTGATTCTGGAGTCAAAACAATATTTAATCGTGTATTTTTATTCCAGAATCAAATACCTCTGACTTCGCTTTGACTCCGGCGACTGTAGCAAGTAATTTTAGCCTGTACTGTAGTGTCAGTTTAAGGTGAAGTTACGACTGCCAACTTACGTGTCACCGGTTGGGTTAAGCATTGGTCGAGCAGAAAGACAATAAGAAAGACTAGAAGGCACGTGAGGTCGGTCATAGTATTTGGTTTGAAGGAAAGACCTAAAATGTAAAAAACATTTAGTTTTACAAAATGGTATCCTAAAAAAGTTAATGAAAACCTGAAATAATGATTACTAATTATTTGAAAAAGTTGAACTGATCAGTAAAATCAGTAAAGACTCTATAATTTTTTTCGATTACATTTCATTATGCATCAAGTATTTAATTATTAGTTATGTTTCAAGCATACACATGTCAACAAAGTTTTAGTAAAAATTTTCTTTTAGCTTCAATCCTATCTAAGAATTTCAGAAAAAGCAACAAGTAACAGTAAGATATTATCAGTGAGATTCACAGCACGTATTCAACTTTAACGCAGTCTAACTCGAACGCGTGACAGCATTAAATACACATGGAATTTGTCATTTTCGAAAAAAACCACTTCAGACGCTTAAGCTCCTTTTGTGAATCCCAGGATATGTGTATATTTCACAGCCATGTAAAACTTGTATAATTAGCTGGTTCGACTACGAAACTTGATAAACTATCCTTTATACCAAAATAGAAACGTTACCTGTAACGATAACGAAAGTTCGCTTCAAACCAAAGCACTAAGAATTCACTTACTTGTGGTAGATGATCCAAAACTGAAATCCTAGAGGAAGATGTACTTAATCACCATTTTAGATTACAGCAAACTCTTCTTTCCATTAAGTTCATTTGAGCTAAAAACGAAATTCAAAAGATTATGTAACAAAAATCGTTAAAAAATCGTGCAAAAGGCAGCGAATTTTGCCGTCAGAAAATAAAGACGTATTTAGAAACCTACTAGCCTACTTAAATTGACACCAGCCACTATTTAGTACACATATGTCACTTTTAAGTACCCACAAGTCGTTGACTATCAAAGTAGTGTCAAATTTTGTTGAAATTCTTATAACTTATGTAGTTGTTTTTTGTGAAAAAATATTTTAATTCTGTTTAGAGGACGATAGTTTTCTTGAAAACTTTTTTCAAGCATTTCCTAACTTCCAAGTTAATTGTTTTACTGGCGTCACTTTAAGTGAAGATTACTTTTTAACTGTTGATGTATCCGCCGTCACAACTTTTTAGTCTAATTTCACAAAGTCAAACATTTAGTCGTCAAACGTTCTGTTGATTATATTTCAAGATCAGCGACAGTATATCATTGCGAGAACATTCGTAATTAGGTAGTACCAAGAGTACGTAAAGTGTCACAGTCTATATAGAAGAAGAGAGAGACACTCTTCAGCCTGTGCCTGTGTTCTAGCGCAGGCAGAAATAGCCTTTTTACGCCTTGACCCTTGATTTCAGGGGGGGGTACCCTCCCCCTCAAATAAAAACATGTCTTGATTCCAGGGGGGACCCACCCTCAATTCAGGTATTCGTTTCAGCACACTACTAGCACAAAATCGGTAGTGTCTTGATTCGAGGGTGGTAGCCTTCCCCTCGTTTCAGCACATTACCAGCTCACCACAGAGCTCATGCTGGTGGTCTACTGAAACGAGGGAGGGTATCTTCTTCCAATGATGACGCCACCGATTTTTGTGTCGGTAACGTGCTGAAGCGAGGGGGGGTCCGCCCCTGAAATCAAGACATTCTAGGATAGGATAGGAAACAGTGTCATACTCTTCCCTATTATGTACTCTTGATGTTACCCATTGTCCTCCGCTCTGTCTAACTGAACTTAACTACGCAGGCAGCTACTTATAATTTAAATAGGTACTCGCAAACAAGTGGATGGGCTTAGTAACTTAAACTGTATACGCCGTATTTTAGTTTAGTGACAAAGTGCTCGAAATTGAACCTAATAAGAGCGTTGAATCTGGTGAAGGTCTTAGGACCTTTACAGAAACATACAAGCGAACACACATAAAAAATAAAAAACACAACTAGTTATTTTGAGCGACTAAGAACATCTGCAATTTGTCAAAAGTACACCATCGTTACATGCCTTTAAAAAAGGTCACAATTCAAATCCACCCTGACAGTTTGACATTTAAACCTGCGAAAGTCACGAAAATACGGCCAATCATGCTTTTGTTGTTGTCGTCGTTGTTGTAGCGCGCTAGTACCGCGAATACTTAACATTAATAAAATTGTAGCACTACATTTGCGCGTTTCTAGGACTAATGGATGGAAATTATGAAACCTGTTACAGTTTATTTAATTTGTCAAGGGTCAGAGAGTTTCCGCTCACTAGAATTGCTGAAATTAGTTGCTATTGTGTGACGCACGAAAAAGTGCCAAGATAGAATTTCACTTTTGAAATGATTCGGTTGTTGATTGATTTAAAAAGTTTTTGATTTGCGTAGAAAATTATTTTGACCCTCGCATTCTTAGAATTTATGAAAAACTGCGCAAATTTCACCCCAAATTCCATCATTTTAAAACACAATGCTTCGATGACTGTGTGTAGTTCAGTGATCGATTAGTTCTTCTAGTGCCATCTCGGTATAAATTTATAGAGCAGTAATTTGATGAAAAATGGTAAAAATGAAATTTCGAAAATGTGAACTTGCTGTAAAATATATGAATTCTGATACATTTAATTTATTAGTGCTTATTACTATTTAGTTAATACCTACTCCATGTAATTCTCTTCTGTCATTAAAATTATAAATGTAGAAAATGACACCAAGAGTTGAATGTAGAAATTATGAACGCATAAGTGTCGATTCGTACTTCCAGCCGTAGCCCGTATGCACGTTCGGCCGACAACAGATGAACCGACCGTAAACGATATGGACCTAAGCTTAGGGTTTTAAAATCAGTGTATCTGGAGTTGAGTATTTGACATGAAAACAAAAGCAAGAAGCAACTTCTAGTATATAGTTTTGAGAATTCAAGACAAAAAAACAACTGCACAGTGCACACGTTAACAAAAAATGTGTAATTTTGTCACCAATTTGTGTAACCTTGTCTGCTGGTGCTCGTGAGACTAATTCAATTGTCAGAAATCTATTTGATAATTGCCTATTTATTTCCTACACCTAAAACGACTTGGCCCGATGCTAAATATTGAGTATTTAAAAAAAATAACATCCCAGTTTAAAATTTAGTAACATAGACCAACTTACGTAACGTATGTAAATTAACGCAGCTGTAGGTTATGAGAAGTTGACCAAAACGTCAAATTCGACTAAAATACGGTAACTCAATCACGGTGAATTATACATTAGTGCGCTTGGTTGTGAAGTATGTAAGATAGGCCCGAGTACCTACACGGATATACGCGAGCTCAGCATTGGTCCAGTAGCCCAAACGGTTAGAGCGCTGGTTTGCAGATTCACAGATTTGTGGTTCAAATTCTTCCTGGGTCATGCTGATGCTGATGTTGCCTTTCGTTTACTAAGAATTTTAGTAAGAATTTCGACAGAGTTTAAATAAAACATTGTACTCTTACCAATATACCCAATAACTAATGTAGGTATTGGTTAGCTATTGGTATTGGTATGATAAACTCAGTCAAAAATTTTCCACTAGAAAAGACGTCATTTTAAAATGAGCACTATATTTATAAGTTCAGTCCTTGATGATTGACCATCCATTAGCGTAATACTATGATAGATAACGACAATAGAGTGAAAGCATTAAGATAATCTTTACAGCATTTAGTTTGTGACGCTGCGTCTTATCAATTGAAAATAATTATTTCTGTACTTTCAGAAATAAACGTCGACTTATTGAATGTAGCGTGAATAATTGTCCTTCTAAAGGATGCGAAAGTGACTTGAAATCGGAAATTTTGCAACGAAAAAGAATACAAACTAATGTATCAAAAGCCACGGGGAAGAATATTGAAAAATATGAAGGATGAAATACGAATATTGCTAAAAACGACTTACATCTGTCTCTCAAAATTAAAAAACAAAATTATTAGTGCCAGAAATTTTGGAAATGCCACGAACGAGTTGTAACCTACAGCTGAGTAGTGAGTACCTACCTACGCTGAGTATTTACCTATTGCCACAGTGCCACTACGTCATCCTAACTTATCACTAACATGTGTATTAGCGAACAAATCAGATCGCTAAAGACTAAAGAGACCCTAACCAGCACGTCTGGCGAGTAAAGTTAAACCAATTTTGGTTAGATTTTGTTGGGACAGGCGTACGTCAGTACCGAGGAATGAGGATAATCTTCGAAAATAAAACGTGGTACCGAAATTCTTAAAGCACTTCCAACATGTTACAACTTACAACATGCTTTTCATGCTGCATCTTGATTTCAGAATCTTGAAGACGTATTACAAATTTTATTGCAAAAACTGTTGTTCATCTTAATGAGCTACTTCAGTAAAACCGAGTCTAAAAGAAAGCGTTAAAACCAGGTACTGCGCAGTGCGCATCAAACGAATTCAGTTAGCAAAGTTCTTCAGCCGTTTACGATGTTGGCCTAGCAAACTACAAGCCAATGTATGGTCTGCCAAATGCAGATGGCTTATACCTAAATCTTAAAAAGTACTGGTACCAAGTACCAACACGCTGATAAACAATATATGAGGCTTTGTTGCGACAGGTTTCATTATATCACTGTTGACTCTAAATTACTCTGTAACTTCTTCTAGTACTCCATAAAACCCTGCGTAAAAAAGAAAAAATGCAAACTAACAAATCAAACAAAAAACAGTTACAAGTCACTCAATTATTCACCACTGATCAAATCAGATCCAGTTCAATAATTCATTCTCTTTAGGAACATTGTAACGAAATAAGGCGATTGGTAGTTGGTGTTTGGTAGTATATATTGCTAGGCGAATTGGCTGATCGCTCGTGTTATGTGTACGACATTTACTTTGCCCCTGACAGTGGGATGCGCGGCTGTGGGTTGGGTTCTTTGCCTTTGGACATTTATGACTGGGCCCCCCTTTCAGGAGAGCCAACAGAACACGTAAGTATGGAGAACTTGCCTTATTAATAAAACCAAGGGTAGGAATAGGAAGTTTGTCATAGGTACTCTTCCTAATACATTTGTACTTTTGGTAAAACTTAGGGTATGATTCTGGCCGTTATAAAAGTTGGCTAAATACATAGACATACCACTCTTTTCACAACACAGAAATGTAACTTCTGTCTGTACAGATAACTTGACCATACGTGGAATTTTTTTACCTTAGTGAGTGAGTAAATATGAGTGAAACTGTCAAAAATTAAGTTGATACTCGTAAGCTTAACCAAAATAGTTTGTGTGCACATTATGCCTGCAATCGGCACTTGAAAAAATGGAATTTAGCAGAACATATGTAAAAAAGCGCTTGCTAATTGACTTAGTAATTTACCCGAACATGCAAAAAGTAAACGTCACTACAACCTTAATAAAATGGACTTTTTCCCACAGTTTAAAACTCAAGTCCCGAATTATTCTGAACAAAAATTATAAGTTGCTGTACCTACATAATTTAATTCACTTTTTAATTTGATTTTTAATTTGTATTTTAAATTTTGAAAGTCAATCTGAACTTTGTTGTTTCAGACTAAATAATTTCTATTCCGGGTTTTGGTCCAGCGGAAAGACCTTCACAGTTTTCAGCTTCAGCAATTTCCCGGAATGGGATCCGGGTCAAAAGGTCACGCTGGAATACGTGCTACAGTACGGCCTGTCTGTAAAAGACTTCGGAAAACTCTGGATTCAAGAAAACGCAAATTTTTTTGCAAATTTGGGTGATAGTCTGCAAGCTTTTCTGCCTATCGAAGGTATGTAGTCTTTTTTAAAAGATTGGGCAGTTTTATAATATTCAACTAGTAAAACTGTATTTATATTGAGTAGTTGAATTTATTCGATATGAGATTTTTTGCTGTTTTATTAAAACTTATTATAATTAGCATAGTCTCATATTTTAGCCGTTTCTTCGTTGCAGGAATCGTAGTTCAATTTGAAACAATTATATACTGCAATCGGTTAAGAAATCTATTTTTACACCTGTTTTTTACAGATTTCGTTGTGACATACTTGTAGTGCTGAGAATATTCTTCGAATATAAAACTCGGCACTAAAACTGTCAAAAGTTTAACATAATAAGTATAAGTTTACATTTTTAACTGCAGTTCCTAATCAGTTGCAGTATGACTCATAATCCAGTCCACTGTCAATCATATCTATTTTTGGCCAATAATCTGAACATTAATCTTTGAAAACCTTTTCGTCAGAAAATTGTACACGTGTGAGTTTAGCTTGCTACCTATACACTTTACAGTCCTTCAGTCCTGGGCAAAAAATCGCGGGTGCGTTGATATTAGTTTACTCACAAATTCAGGATTTTTCCGGGCAATTTTAGAAACACAATTTTCCTAAACGACGCAAGGAGCCAAAACGTAGGCAATTTGAATGCAAAAAACATTCAAAATTGCAAAAGCCACAACGCCAAAAGTCAAAAGCCAGGAGCCAAAACAAATGGATCTGGCGAGCTAGACACTTCTGCCCATCACGCGTAACGGTTCCCACTTCCAACTATGGAATGCCGTTTCGGATGTTGTGGTATCCAATATACGAAACGCTGATGCAATAGGTTTCGTCATATATGACATAGAGTGTGTGGTTTACAAAGTGTTCCAGCACTCTTGACAGACATGCAAATGAAGTAGCTGCCTGTTCCTACCTGCGTATGTACGTATGTATATACGTACACAAACTGACAACACACGCCCACAAAATCTGTTTAATCTGCTGACCAAGCAGCCAGATTACACGGGAATAGTTTAATTTGCGTGCTAAGCATAGGAGAGCTTTGCACTATAGAATATACGCGGCGGCTGAGGCCGCCGCGTAAAAATATACATGTGGATGTGGCGTGAGTATTTCGTAATTCTGCCGGCTGAATGGACTAACGGCTGTATTAGGTACATTAGTCGACAAAACTATTCGGCCTTTGATCATTAATTTTTAGCTAATTTAAGAAAGCTATGTATTTAAAAGTAAATACAAAAATGAAAATACATGTCCCTGTGCTTTTTAGGCTCGATGCGGAATCATTTAGCACTAGCAGTGACGGAAGTCGTGTTCGCCATCATTTTCATTAAAATTTTCAAGATTTTATTCGGATGGTGTGAGTTTTTCTAAATTTCAATTTTTTGTGTTGCCTAAATAAAGAGTGAAATCACACATAGTCGGTAGGTACATTTTTTGCGCCAGAAAAGAGTGAAACACTGTCAGGTCAATAAGGAAAACCGAGAAACTTTTTGAGCAACACACTTTTATTTATATGTATATAATGGTTGAGTTGACTGCGCTGATGAATGATAACAAGTACTATGTAAACGGAATATTTACCTTAAAAAACTAGGTACTTAAGTAAACTAGGTACTTTAGTATTGCCACCACTACTTTTGAGTAACACGCTTTCATTTATACGTAATGGTTGAGTTGACTGCTCTGATGAGTGATAACACGGACTATGTAAACTGAATACCTATTTACCCTTTGCTGCATGAAAGCTCAAAAATGCACAAAGTCCAGTCATTGGCTGGGTTTTGTTCCGTCACCACAGACGGAGCCTGCGTCACAGGGACAGCTTTGTGGCAGGACTGTCACGCCTAGCCACTTGGCCACCGGCTCGGTTTACTCGGATACCTAAGGCATCCTCGTGAAGTTACAGATTCTGTGAAACATAACGCCGACAGGTTTAACTAGTGTAAGATAGTGCAATTTTGTTTCTGATGCAACAGTATGCGGGGAAGGGTTAACTTAAATCTGGGAGCCAATTTCTGAAACGGATTAAGTGAATAACTTATCTCACAGTTGAGGTAGATTGCCAGAATCTGGTGATGATGTCACAGTAAATTCTGGATAGCTTCATTGAGCAATTCAATTTTGCCCTTACTGGCAAAACAATATTTAATCCACTTTATGAACTGACCCGATTAAAATTTGTCATCTAATGGCAAGAATTTCTGTTTCATGCCAAAAGCACACTCACAAACATAATTAGCATCTGCATTCATTTGTACATTACAGACTTCAACAAACCAAAATCCCCTACGCGACAGCAACAAAATATTTCAAATCCAAATCAACCGCCGACATCGCAGTCGGACAAGCCAGAATCGGTCAGCGACTCTTGCGGCGACCCTTCTCAAATCCCACAAAATGGGTCGGGGGATTACCCCTTAGATCAGTCGCAGTATCGGGACGAAAGTGGGATATTTAAACACCAGTACCACTACCCAGGCAATTACAGCGGGTCGGCTTTTCATCGGGTTCAGCCACCACAACCGCGGTAAGGAGTTTACCAATATGGAACACTTTTAATTTAGGCAGTAATTTTTGAAAGATTTGCTGTAACAATATCGGTGTCGGCACGCCTGCATTATGCATAATATTAGGTATGCGTATTTTACGTTGGCTGAATAAATTTGAAACATGTGTACTATGTATGTAGAACTAAAAAACAACATTCTTGCCACTTAGCCAGTGCTAGATTTAATTCTCTAAATTCATTTAAGGGGGTAGTGTCGCGAAAGCAGTTTTGCTCATAGGCTGTGAAAATAGAACTTTTTGTTTTGAAGTAGTACATGCAATGAGAAGCTAGTCCAACGCTGTATGGTATCAAATAACTACTGCCAGACACACACTATCAATATTGACAAATATATTGGACCAATCGTCATTAGTAAGCCAGACATCACACAATAGGGACATAAAAGTTCGAAAAATCAAGCCAGATATCAGATTGGCCAGCTTGTGAAGTACACATCATGTGTGGACGCACAATTTTTTGCGACAAATAAGAAAAAAGAAAATTGAAGGTTCGTTTTTCTTCTGATTTGAAAATAAGCGTCTAGATTTTCCACAATTTATTATTATTGCTGTTACTATTTTACAGTTTAAGTACACCTTCACAGTTCAAACTAGTATTACTCCACAGCCGCTACAGTAATCTGCACTAAATCTGCAAGTTTTACAGTCGCGCAAAATCGACTGCTTTCGCGACACTACCCCCTTAAGACAATGATGTGACACTAAAAACAGAAAAAGAACATTTGACTATTGGACTCAACAGCTGCGTCTCTAAGGGAAATAAAATATTTATCCAACATATCGAATACAGTCTTGTTTGAAATCGAGCCATCTACCTAAAATCGAAATGGAAATGGAAATGGAAATCGACCTAAATTGCTGCGTGTTAATTTGCAAACTAGAATACTACAAATAATTGCTGTATCTTTTTAGAATACATAATTCTAGATATCGCCACACAGGAGGGGACGAAAATGCGCCAGCGTCAAAAAAAAGCAGCGCAGTCATAAAATCAGAATCAGCCAAAACGGCCAAAAGTAGAAACTGTAAGACAACTAGTACATTGAACAGTCTTTCATCAAATGTTTTAAACTCTGATACCTTTTTTTAGTTTCGTTTGGGCAGTTTGTCTTTAAATAAGCTTTGACAGTAGAGCAACGCGCACTCGTTTTATTCACATTTTACCACTGTTTGCCAGCATAGGGTGTGTGAAGAAATCGGGATATAAAAAATGAAAATCGTTGTTATTTATTTACAAAAAGTGGCCACGTTAATTATTTTCTCTGGAATATTAGCACGAAGATCTCGCAATGTACCTAATCGCTCCTCACCCAGCAGAAGAGCTTGTTATTTCAAATGTTAGCTGTAGAAGCACGCCGCTATGGGCAAGTGACAGGGGACCGTGAACAGATTAATTTATTCCCAAAACAAAAAACAATGCTGCAGCACAATTAGTTTCCATTCGTTTCATTTTTTTCACTTTCAGCCAACATATGCGATGACTGTGTTGGCTATCTGTCTGACACCGCCAAGCGGGTGAGCGAACGAATGGTGAGCCGAGCCATCGCATCATCGAGCGACAGTTCAGATCAGTCCGAGTCCAGCGAGCAGCGTCGAGTTGCCGAGGCCATCAATTTTGTACTGGCACACACTGGAAACCCAGACAGTACTAGAGTGTCGCTGCAGGAACTGAAACGAAATGGACAGATTGTCACCGATTATTTAAATAAGGTGAAACTTTTTAACCCTTTTAGGCGACATGCACACATGACCGTTATACCACCACCACCTAATACGTCATGACTACCAGAGATGCACGGGAGCAGTCGGCGAGGGAGGCTGGTGGCCGACCCCCACGGATAGGGAGGTGGTCATGGTTTTGGTTTGATTTCCGGTGAAAGCCAGAAAAATTTTGCACTTTTCCGATTTTTTTACCCAGTTTTGGGGCACTTTTTCTGCTGCGACCGGAAATTTTTTGCAATTTTTAAAATACATTTACTCAATTTTGGCAGAATTTTTCGGCAATCAGAGGACGGCTGGGGGGTTGAGACTTGAGATAGGGGTGGGGTGCCTGGCGTCTGAAGGAGGGACTGCCGAAGTACCGACCGCCTTAGGGGGTCGGCCAACCCTCCTTCCCCTCCTTATGCAGATCTATTCACAATACCCAATACTTGGGGCTAATTTCTAGTCACCTGGTTTTCGAATTGTTCCTGTAGGAATGGAAGATCTTTACTTTAGTATCCTAATCTTAGTCCTATATATTATACTGCCATACAACGAATACGAACGAAACCTATGCGTGACTGAGCAACACCTAAATTTTTAAATAAACACGACTAAACACCTGATTTTTTCCTGTTGGGCCACAGCCCAACAGGTCTTTAATTTTGATTTTGGTATCTTCTTAACACACTGCTAGCGTTAAAGTGTCACTGTGTCGAATGTGTTTTACACGTCTTTTATCTCATCTTTGCATCTGTCACATTTACACTGCCTTGTAATTCAATGAGTTGCTGCTTTCGTGGTTGTTCAGAAGGTAAAGCGAAAATGCAAAAACTTTGGTGGCCCAACAGGTCTTTAATTTAGATTTTGGTATCTTCTTAACACACTGCTAGCGTTAAAGTGTCACTGTGCTGAATGTGTTTTACACGTCTTTTATCTCATCTTTGCATCTGTCACATTTACACTGCCTTGTAATTCAATGAGTTGCTGCTTTCGTGGTTGTTCAGAAGGTAAAGCGAAAATGCAAAAACTTTGGTGGCCCAACAGGTCTTTAATTTTGATTTTGGTATCTTCTTAACACACTGCTAGCGTTAAAGTGTCACTGTGCTGAATGTGTTTTACACGTCTTTTATCTCATCTTTGCATCTGTCACATTTACACTGCCTTGTAATTCAATGAGTTGCTGCTTTCGTGGTTGTTCAGAAGGTAAAGCGAAAATGCAAAAACTTTGGCAACAAGTGAAAGTTTGGTGCAAAATGTAATCATTAAATGTTGCAGCCTGCTGTCAATTAAATGGAACCACTTCCGTATACTACGGCAAAGCCTGTTGCGCAGCATAAATTAATTAACAACCAGTATAGTTTTTAAGATGTGTGCGACGTAATGTGGTGAAGTTTTGTATATCTGTCAGCCTAATGTAGGTATACTTCTAGTGTTAGATAAGTAACACGTACTCGTTTGTGACAAGGGCATCGCAGAACCAGGCGGTACTGCTGTGCAGGGCCACCCGTGCACACAGGATACAGGAGGCTGCAGCTTCAATCCTACATCCACAAATCAGTTTAATCTCCAAGAGCACGTAGCTTTCGTACTAGAGATTAAGCTAATATGACCAGACACTTCGCTTTGATCTGAGCTCAAGAAGCGATTTTCAATATGTTGCAGCCATCCATATAAACTTTTAGAGATGCATTAGCGCATTGGGTTTTGCAGCACATATTGAATTTCAACATACGTTCTGTGAACTCTCTGTCTGCTCTGCATCTTGCATGCGTTCAAATACAAGCGAGCTGACAAACACGATGTACCTAAACGCGCACACACACACACGCACACACACACGCACACAAACACACAGTCACAGGTTGCAACACTATTTTAGTCACAGCAGGAAAGTAACAACACAGTGAAAGCGAGACAGCAGGCAGGCTGTGCAACTCTGTAGCACTCAAACACAGTCTTAAACAGTGAACGCAGACACAATTATACAGCAACCGCACAGTAAAACATACAGCCGCACACGCAAAGCATACTTTGCACTACAGCACACTAATCATAGCAGAATGAACTTAAATACCTGTTGCGCTGTGGCGCAACAGGAACAAGGTTTTGGAGTGAGTTTTTTTTGGTTTGTTGGTGTTGTGCTGAGGATATTCTTCGAATATAAAACGCGGCACCAAACTATTTAAATGTCAACATTTATAACTAAACCTGACAACTCTCAGCTACAAACCACCAATGTCAGCGCAAATGGTTAAAAATGTTGCCATATCAGGAAAACTCATATGGGACACTTTCATTTAATGCAACCACACTGTCACAGTCAAATATTGTTATTGAGTCTAAATTTGAATCTGCGGGCCCCACAATAGCGATTTTTTCGTGTCAATCTTGGTTCTAAAATCACGCGTACAAGCTTTTGTTCCGTTTGAAAAGTAATTTGCTCTTTTCAGCACACCAGTTGTTCAAGTTGAAAAAACAGCATTGTAAACGCCATTCACTTCACGGTAATGGTTTCAGTTCTGTAAATTCGGGATTAACCTCGTCTTGGAAACAGCATGATGTGCGTCGTACATCAAACTCAGCATGGATTACGTAATGGCAGCTACCAAGGTAGGTAGTTCAGCCGCTGACGTCGCATTGGCATTACCAACATGGTGCGCGTTCAGACTTCGAAGTCACCTGGTTTTGACTTTCGATGCTCTGATAAACAATCTATGAAACCTACATAGTTGTGACACGTTTCGACATATTTGTCATTTGTGTTCAAAATTCGCTACCACTTCACAGACATTGTAGATACGTGTATTCGAACCAGTACGTATGTATTATGGCTGAGATCTCAGATTAACACGTAACATGAACATACACGCACACACATACAATGTATTTTTGCGACCTAGCAGTTTGACAGTGCAAGATTACACAGTGAGAAACAGATACGTGCTAAAATGACCTGGTGTAATATAGTATATACGCGGCGGCTGAGGCCGCCGCGTAAAAAGTAATCCTCTAGGAATCGACGATTTACCCTCACAGTTACGGACCAACCAAACTCACCACTCGATTACAGAGATCCGTGAATATATGATGCTTCACAGTAATAATCATAGACAATTCAATTTGAAATCGACAGTACAGTACTATTACCTGCTTCCAAAGTAAAGCAACAGCTACAGATTACAGAGAAACTTAAATTTACAAATGTAAATTCATCAGTAAACATGGAAGTTCAGTACATATGATTATTCATCATTCAATAACTTCATACCTAGCCTTCCAAGTTCCTATTGCCCCGAGATTTTGCAGTTTATTTGGCTGCAAAAGAAGACGCTTATTTTAAGTACTATCTAAAGTACATAAGAGGGTAATCGCTGGTCCAACAGGTTTACGATGGCCTTTGGCCAATGTATTTAAAAATTTAAAAATAAATGCTTGATGCTTACTTTTGCCGAAAACTTAGCTTGTTTCATCATAAAACAGCATTCGGCCTCATTAAACTGGTCAAAAATAGTAAAATATGACAAAAACAGGACAGTTGAATAATTGTGTTAAGTGTAAATCCAGTCTACCTAAATTGTACTCAACAAGAGAAATTTTCTCTACCAATCAAATACAGTATCGGCGTATTTCTGATTGTATTTTTACGGCGTATTTTTATTGTATTTACGCTGGCTGTTTTACTGCAGGCAGGAAAAGCCAAAGATCTGCATTCATCTTGCGTGGAACAAATCAAAATGAATGGATCAACTGCTGATAAACCGAGCACAGAAAAAAGTACTTGCTATGTTTTTTGCTCAAACTAAAATAATTTCAATATATGTAACTACTGTTTTGTAGCTTAGGTACTTATGGACCTTTCTAGCTTTGGGAAATTCAGAACTGCAAGGAATAAAATTTTTTAGTATAATTTCTGTAAACTATAAACTCTGTTAGCTTTTCATTATACATAACCACTTCTCACTCAGCAGAAGAGCTTGCTTTAGGTCTGACTTTCATCCGCTCAACGGAAGGAGGTGAGCGTGACTTGACAGAAATGCCCAGCAGTCAAGCGTCAGCAGTGTCAGCGCACCACTACAGTCGACGTCACAAGTTGGTCAGTGAGCGTCTAATGTGGTCTACCCAGGCAATCAAAGAGGACATCAGCGGACGTTTGCACCAGCTTGATTTGCAGCAGAAAGACTTGATGAGTCGAGCCACTGCGGTCAAGAAAATGACACCCGTTGTGCGGCCGCAACCTCTGAAGCCGAGTGAGCATTGTGAGTTGATACTGTTTATATATGTGGTGGCTATCTTGAAAGTTGGGTTCCAAATGGTCGTGACAGGGTCACAGGGATCATACTTTGCAAATAACGAATTTAGCTTTTCGACGATATTTTGAGAGCTGGAGTCACAGTCAGTTTCAAATCAAAATGCCTCTTGGCGTCCGAATTCCGACGCCAGACGCGTCGGATGACATCACCCGACGCGTCGGATGACATCACCCGACGCGTCGGATTGCATCATCCGACGCGTCGGGTGACATCATCCGACGCTTCGGGTGACATCATCCGACGCGTCCCGATTATATCACCCGACGCCAAGCTTGCTGGCCTCGCTAGGAAAAGTTTTATATCATCCGACGCTAATTGAAACTCGATAAAATTTAGATGCAAACATAGAAAAGGGGGGTCGGAACGAGATTTGAAAACGACAGGAACAAATATGTAATTAAAAATACTTTTTTCACTTTGTTATTTCCAAACTTACCTAAGTAACTCAAACAAAAGGCAAACTACTTTCAAATCTGGAAAAAAGTTATCTTTTTGAACTTTGTGTGTGAAGTATCCCCTATTTCTAATAGATGCTAACAATTGGGGGAGAGTCTGCCAGGTTACATAACACTGTCTGGCTTACTGGCCAGAAAAATTTCAGTGTACATATATGCGAAGCTTTTCCTATGCTAAGCTTTTCCTATGCTATTTATTTTTAGTATCAATTTTTCAAGTCATTTTAAATAAATGTAAAGTTTTTTTTTATGAAATTTAAAATTTTTATCTAAAATTTTTAAAAAAATTAATTTGATAACTTTAAGTACACTCAAGTGCTTGAATTTTATTTTTGCCCACCCCCCATGCACTAAAAACCTCGGCCCTTTGACTGCAAGTTGCAACCCAATTCCAATATTGACCCAAAATGCTTGGTAAGAGTTTTGGCGTCGGATGACATCATCAGACGCGTCGGATGACATCACCCGACGCGTTGGATGACATCACGCGACACGTCGGATGACAGCACCCGACGCGTCGGATGACGGCATCCGACGCGTCGGAAATTTTGGCGTCGGCCGACGCGTCGGAGGCATTTTCATTTGAAATGGACTGTCGTTTGGCTGGAGCGTCGTGCCAGCCAATTAACTAACGGCCTCTTTATAAATTAAAATTAACTGGATTAGATTAACTTGATTAACTTCATAACTCAACATAGGATTAAGTAAGTCATAAAAGTTTGCAAGCAAATGCAGAAGCCATGGTTTCGTCGTTCTGTAAAGTTTTGTGAATTTTCGTCAATACTATGTTGCGTTACTGAAGTTAACCCAGTTAATACTAGGCCTGTACTTTGTGAAAATACCCTAAGACAAGCAGCATTTTCATGCAAAATTTTGGTGCAACTTTTTGCTTCAAGGGGGTAATTGCGTTTTTAGGTGTTTTTTTAAACTATCATAACTGCACTTAACCTCAACAAAAACTAGAGCGGTCTTTTTTACATTTTTTTTACACCTTCTAGCTTTAAAAAACTATCTTTAAAAGCAGATTATCTTTTGCAATTTTACTGCTGCTATCATTTGAATACACCCCACCCCATCAGCGGTTTTTTTGACTAATTTTTGCGCCACAGTTATGAAACTCAAGATCAGCCAACAACTACTAAACTTTTTGCAGTTATGCACTGACATATTATCCCCACCCGTTTTTTTGATATAGTTGATAAGTCGTTTCTACGTTGAGAAAATGACATTTTCGTGCAAAAATCACGTAATTTGACTTTTCTCTAAAATTTTCAAAAGCCCATAACACCGACTCTACAACTATTTTTAGAAAAGGAAAAAACCGGGTGGGGATATTTTCCTAAAGATAATGTGGTTAAAGTTTCGAAGCCGTAGTCCGTTTTTAGCTTGAGTTCTGTGAGCGCAAAAATTACACTGAAATGTCAAAAACCACGAAAACGACATTACCCCCTTAAACAACACATGACTTAGGCTAAGTTTAACCCTGCCGCCAATCAGAGTCTTACACGCAACTGAATTATTCTTACTTAGACTCGAAAATTTTGAAAATGTAAAAGTACCTAGCCTGCCTGTGGCTACTACCATGTATAGTTTTAGGGTAGATATCCTTTTCAATTGGGCAAACGGACAAACATCTCAAAATAGACTCGCAGCTTTGCCCTGAATGACTTACCCAAACCCACCTACCCGTGTGTGCAAATCGCCTGAAAAGTATTGATCAATAACATAAAATACGTGCTTTTTTCTGTTTCCACTGAAATATGAATCGACCTTTGTAAAGATAATTTTCATAAGTGATTCGTTGTTGCAACTATTAAGTCCAGTTCATACGTGCCCTTAAGTATTGTACTGTCCCTGTCCTTATAACAGATTGATTCATACTTCCGACGTGTCCTTTTCCTTGTCCCTAAGCTTCGATTGATTCATATGTACTTGTCCCTAAGCAGCTTAGGGACTGTCCTTAAGCAGCGACGTGGATAGTCCCTGTGTTTCTAAGCAAAATCGAAACCTGCACAACTCTGCCGCTGTCCCTAAGCAAATTGACCAATCAAAATTGGTGAGATCTTGCACGTGACTTCAAGCATAGCCAATCTCACGCTTGTAGGCTTCCTAGCGAAAAAATGATGCGAGTTTATGTCATGTTATTAATTCTATAGTGTTTTTTGTGTCTTTCAATAATTTTTTGCGTGAAAAACATTTCATTTACAATGCTTGTAACACCCTTAAAATTATGCAAGGTTTATAAAGCTAAAAAGTACACAATTGCATGTCACATTATGTACTCTTGCTTGATCTCACCAAGTGCGGCTGCTTTTAGCGTTAGCATTACACGTATCTAACTGATCTAACTGCTTCTACCGCCTCCTTCATCATTATTTTTCTCAACTAATATAAACTGCTAGCAAGTATGTCATGCAGCCAATTAGATAAAGGCAACTGTCTAATTGTTGACTCAAATTATGCAGTGTTCACACATTTAGTTGCAGGTAGAAATTAAAAAAACTGAAAAAATTCATATTCAGTCGATTTGCTAAAATTTTTTAACGTAAAAATAAACCCAACCCCCACCATCTATCTGAAAAGCGGCTTATTTGTTAAGCAGCATACAATTTCTCCTAACCCAAAATAAAATATCAGAAAGCCGACATTGAATTTTAATTCGGAACCAAAGGGGGCACACCATTAAACTGTACTCTTAATTATATTCCTTGTATTAGAAATTGAAAAGTAAAACCTGCATAAAAGCCGAAATGTGGAAGAATCTATTAATATTTTATTTCTGAATTTATATCTTCTTCCAGCATTTCTTTAACTGAATTAAAGTCCACGCACCCCTTATATTAAGGCTGCTACACGTAAATCATGGGCTGGTTCTGGCTAAGCTTAGCTTTGAAAAGCAATATAAAGTCCTGCCGCCACTGCGGTGGCGGCAGGAAAAATGGCATGCGCTTCTAAAACTTATGTACCTAGCTTGCTACTTGCTAGCACCTTAAGACGATGTTATTGAATGCTGAATAAACGCAGTTTTTCCTGTTGGGCCACAGCCCAACAGGTCTTTAATTTTGATTCTGGTAGGTATCTTAACGCAGTGCTAGCGTTAAAGTGTCAATGTGCAGAGTGTGTTTTATACGTCTTTTACCGTAGCTTTGTGTTTGTCACAACTAAAATGCCTATTCTTATCAGTAAGTTATTGCTTTCATTGTTCTTGAGAAGGGCATTGGAAAAAATAAGTCTGACAAAAAGTGAGCTGCTGGGAATCCATGAGGGCGGCTCACGGTCACCAACCGAATAAACTAACCGCTGGACTATACAGCTCCCAGCTTCTCTGCAAAGTAACATCACATTTTGATTTAAAATCGACAATAGTACTGTCTGCCATCTGGATCTGCTTCCAAACGGACACAACAATACCTAGAACAAGTTAAATTTTCATAATATAATTTCTTCATTCTAAAAGTTCTAATTGCGGAAAGCCTTTAATGGGGGGCTACCTCTATAAGTGAAAATTTTAGGTTCTCCGATTCGCTTCAAATTTGCACACAATGTAGCCCCAGGGAAGGCGCATCGCAGATGTAACAAACTAGAACCAATGCTTTTGTTGCTTTTTGTTTGTTACCAGGGTTTTTTGTGCTCACAAAGCGTTCCTTTACTGGAAATCTTTGTTAATACTGACGAAGCTGATTTTTACATGATTCGATAGTCTCATGTCATATCTCAACCTCTATGATCCATTTTTTTAAATTTTTGCCCATGGCCTGAGCAGTGACGCCAAATGTAAAATCACTCAAAATTGGCGGGCCCAAAAACAGCCATTTTTTCACTTTCGCCGTCGATTTTAGAATTGAAAATACATATAGAAAATCCGGATTACACGATTTTGCGCATGCATGTAAGCTGCTACTATGCCAAGTTTCAGCCTGATTGGCTTGATGTGGTTTGTGTTAGAACTGTCCAACTAAGGGCTACTTTTAGGCTTTTTTGCGTACTTTTGCCTATGTAAATACACTGACGAACGTACTGAACCAACAAAAGTGCACCTTCAAGCTTAATTGTTCTCATCTGACGTTGGGGTGCCTTGGGGGAGTAACATAAGTGAAAATAAGCAAAATTGGAGAACTTTGATTTTTGACCTGGGTAGCCCCCCCCTTAAATGAGATTTTGCACTGTAATGGCTGCAAAAGGAGACTTATTTATGGAAAATATGTATGGCCTCTGGCCAATGTACTCAAAAGTGAATGCTTGATACTTACTGAATACTTTTGCCGAAAACTTAGCTTGTTTCAATTGTGCTTCACTTCACATTCTCTATGTGCTAGGTTATTTCTACCAGAAGGCTTTCATATTAACCTCATTTTTCCACACTTTCTGTTCATCTTAGTGCATCAAAATCGATTATCAACTATATGACTAAATCAATATTTTTATTAATCTAACGATCAACTTTGCTTCTAGATAAAGAAAATGTCACTGAAGTGAAATCCAAACCGCCGTCCGTAGCGACAAGACCAAGCCAAAAATCGCCGCGTCAGCCACCGTCCCCAGCGCATCACGAATTGCGCGAAAAAATCGCGACTCCGAATCGAAAATCAGTGAATTCGCGAAAAAGTGGAGTCTCAATCGATACGGGAACAACCGTTTCGATTCCCGTTCGACATCGTGGACCGGTGGGAAGCAGATTACCGATTGCAAGAGCGGATCGACTTAATCGCAAGCCCGGATTAAGGGTGTCCGCTAACTTGCGTCAGAAAACTTAAGTCTTAATCCTAGCTTTATTTGATCTAGACTGACTAATTCTTGATACTTGATTAACTTAATGTACTTGCTGCTTTACTATGCATGTGCTGTCTGCCGCAGGACTTTGTGATTTAGATCCCAACTTGGCGACCCGGCTTAGATCCTGTTTTTTGCGAATGAGCTTAGAACTTTATCCAAATTATAGTGATGTAGATCGATCCGATCCGATTAAACATTACGTAACCTTGATGAAAGCTAAAAAATCTTTTGTAGA
>JASANF010020529.1:0-14715 GCA_030248245.1 Trissonchulus sp. WLG1_4 | reverse complement strand
TATACAGTCAGTTTCAAATGAAAATGCCTCTTGGCGTCCGAATTCCGACGCGTCGGGTGACATCATCCGACGCCAAGTTCGCTGGCCTCGCTAGGAAAAGTTTTATATCATCCGACGCCAAATGAAACTCGATAAAATTTAGATGCAAACATAGAAAAGGGCGGGTCAGAAACGAGAAACGACAGAAACAAATATGTAATTAAAAATACTTTTTTTTACTTTTTTTATTTCCAAACTTACCTAAGTAACTCAAACAAAAGGCAAATTACTTTCAAGTCTGGAAAAAAGTTATCTTTTTGAACTTTGTGCGTGAAGTATCGCCCATTTCTAATAGATGCTAACAATTGGGGGAGAGTTTGCCAGGTTACATAAGACTGTCTGGCTTACTGGCCATTTTAAATAAATACTGGCCTTTTAAAAAATGTAAATTTTTTTTTATGAAATTTAAAATTTTTATCTAAAATTTTTAATAAAATTAATTTGATAACTTTAAGTACACTCAAGTGCTTGAATTTTATTTTTTCCCACCCCCCATGCACTAAAAACCTCGGACCTTTGACTGCAAGTTGCAACCTAATTCCAATATTGACCCAAAATGCTTGGTAAAAGTTTTGGCGTCGGATGACATCATCCGAGGCGTCGGATGACATCACCCGACGCGTCGGATGACATCACCCGACGCGTCGGATGACATCACCCGACGCGTCGGATGACGTCATCCGACGCGTCGGAAATTTTGGCGTCGGCCGACGCGTCGGAGGCATTTTCATTTGAAATGGACTGTAGGTTGTTAACGGTCTTGCGAGAAAAACTGCTTAAAAATTACGCACGAATACCTATATAACTATGTAAAGAAATTAAACAAAATGTATGAATAAAATGTAATTATAATCTTAAAAAGTCCTCTGCATAGGCCGCGTCCACCTTGTGACATTTCGTACAACGGACTTTTTGGTAAGGTAATGAATAGTTCTCAGTCTATCTATACATCAGTTTACCGTCAGACATGTCTTACAGTAAGACAAGTGGCCCAATAAGGCTCTCCCAAAGAAGTGATCAAACAAAAAACACAGACTAAGGGTCTTATCCAAAATTGGCTTTATCGGATTAGATTTAACATTATTTCGTCAATGACGCAGCGTCAGTTAAACGCAATTTATTGAAACTTGGCACATACCGTAAGTGAGCCATGTGGGGCAAAATTTCAGCCGGCTATTTTCATTTTGTGCTGCGTTATTAGCAAAATTAATTAAATCTAATCCGTTCAATCCAGCTTTGGATACGGCCCTATGTGATACTTTGGTTGCATAGAATGCCCGTGTGGCTAGGCGGGCAGGTGCACTTGAAATGGTTGACATAGTCGACACAAGTGCTGGCGGGGTTGCAAGGGTTGCTGGCGCACTCGTCGATATCTATCTCGCAGCGCACGCCCGTGTAGCCCGGCTCGCAGGTGCACCACATGGTGTGGTTGGCCACGTCACAGGAGCCGTGGATACAGTAGTCGTCCTGCCAGCAGAAGGGAGGGTCTGAAAAACAAGACACATTTAGGCTCGATTCATACTTACAGCCGT
The DNA here is from genome assembly GCA_030248245.1 of Trissonchulus sp. WLG1_4. Taxonomy (NCBI): domain Eukaryota; kingdom Metazoa; phylum Nematoda; class Enoplea; order Enoplida; family Ironidae; genus Trissonchulus; species Trissonchulus sp. WLG1_4. Next base: position 13,144 of record JASANF010020529.1, on the reverse strand, counting down.
ATGTCCGTTCAGCCGACAAGATGATGAAATAATGACGTCACAGGCGCTGGCTGATCCACTGCACTTAGGCTGCTAGTGACGTCATTCTGCCGGCTGAACGGACATACGGCTGTAAGTATGAATCGACCCTAATGGTTAGACCCTATCGTCTATTTTTGGCATTTATGTATATGAACTTTGTATGGGATAGCAAAGTAACCAAATTAGTGCTTCCCGTAGTCAGAAGACCGTTTAGTAAGTAAGAAACTAGTAACTATTAAGTAAAAACTATTAGTCAATAAACAGTTAAACCCGGTTCATACTTGTTCTTAAGGGCGTAAGGACAAAGACGTAAACAAATTTTGGTACGTTGCTGCGAAAAATTGGCTGAATGGTATTAGCTATTTTTTTGGATACGCAAGCGTTTGTGCTCCAAGATTGTTTATGCGAAAAGTTGTCACATTTGGTCATGCAATTTTCATTGGAATTGCTTGAGGACAATATGAAAGGGACAAGGACAAGGACGAGTATGAACCGGGCTTAAATAGTCAAATTAGTCTAGTACATAATATTATCGTCTTTTGCGGCTAGGACTTTAAAAAGTAGCAGTCCAGCGAATGTTTGATAACAAAAACTGGAATGGAGTCAAGTTGCCTCTGGGGTACCGTTATTTTAATAATGGATTTTTTTTTAATATTAATATTAATATAAATAAATACAATTCGTAAATTAATTTTAATTTAATATTAATATAAATAAAATTCTCAATTTATTTTTAATTTAATATTAATATAAATACGAAAATTTTCGATTTTTAATATTAATATTAATTTTAAATATTAATATTTCCAAAATTATTGGTTTTAGCTAGTGCAAAAAACACAGACATTGCAAGCAAATGCAATAATGTGCACCCTCGTCATAAACAGTATACTTCAGTGACGCTATAACGTTCTCGAGGCACTCTCTTCACCTTTACGATTCAACCTTCCTTAATCTTTCACCCTTTTGTCGCTCAACACTATCACAGTTCCACCACATTTCCTGTTTCACTTTACAGGTGCGATGTCTTTGTGGTTTTTGTCACTCTGTCATTAATATTTGTCCTTGTCCGAGCGCAAGATTTGGCACCCCACGTAATAAATACTCAATCTGGACCATAAAACTTGGCTTGTTTACACTAGTCAACTATCTAAAAATCACAGGGTTCTTCCTGGAAGTTCAGTTCTTTGTGTTACGTATCCCAGTACTGGACAAACCGCCACATATGGACAGCTGCTTAGGGCAACGACATCGACAAGGTTAGTCACTCATGCACACACTCTAACGAAACTTGAAAGCAAGGAACATTGATGATTGATCCACAAATTTGCAGGGGTCTGGGGGCAGTAGCCACCAGAAAACAAGTTGAGGAAAATTTTGATTTTTACGCCAAATTTGGTCAATTGGAGACTGGACCATAAAAACCATTGGGGGTGTTACGGATAATAGTGTCCCCTCTAAAATTTATCACACCCGGACACCTTTCTACGTGGTTCCCCTCCCGGACACTTTTATCCAGATAAATGTGTCCGGGGGGACACTATTATCCGGATAAAAGTGTCCGGGAGGGGGGACACATTTATCCAAGAGTAGGGATGTTTTCAGTTATAGAAATTTTAATCAGTTCAGTTAATCAGTTAACTGATTAGATGAAGAGTAGATCAGTTTAGTTATCAGTTAATTTCGCAAAATATTAATCAGTTAAGTTACAGTTAAGTTAACTTAACTGTAACTGATAACTTTAACTGAAAATATTTTCAGTTATTTCTCTAAAACTGATGTTTTGTTTTTTGCTATCCTGATATTTATGATTGGCTAACTGTCTACTTAATTAACACTAAATTAATTGCTAATTTATTATTAAATACCTATATACCGTTTGATAGCCAAAACTATTAGCTCAGTAGTTTCACTAAAAACTTTAGCAGTGCCACGTTATGCCTGCAAGAACTTATGTACATAGCAGTGGCAGCTTTACCTTGGGGTCAACAAAGGACGAGTTTATTCCTTCTTAAAAATGAAAAGTATTCTTAAAATTAAAAGCACAGTTTAAAAATTAAAAATCATTACAAATATATTAATAAGAAAACATATTTAGCAAAGTAGAAATATAATAAGCTACAAAAATGCTAACGGAAAACACTAACAGTGTGCGAAAAGTACTCCCGTAATTTATTCCTTCTAATTGTTTTGAAACCAACTCTGCGCAGTGTAAAAGAAGCTGCTGCATGCTGCTGTGCGCATATGATAAACGTAACGATTAATTAGTAAAGTCAGTATGGGAGCTGACTGTTTTTTCTGAAGTAAGGCTTTTTTACAGTTTTAGATGAAATTATAGTAACAATGGTATTTTTCCTGTTGGGCCACAGCCCAACAGGTCTTTAATTTTGATTCTGGCATCTTAACGTTGTGTTAGCGTTAAAGTGTTTATGTGCGGAGTATGTTTTACACGTCTTATATCGCAGCTGTGCATCTGTCACACTAAAATGCCTTGTATTTTTACTGAGTTGTTGAGATCGGGGCTGTTGATGTTACTGTGTTGAGAACGTAATTCGAAATACAAAAGACTGCCAAAAAGTTATCAACTGAGAATCGAACCTAAGACCTCATGGTTAAGAACCTATCAAACTAACCACTCGACCACACAGATCAGTACAGTCCCGAGACTTCACTAAAATACATACATGTATAATTATAAGGATATTATTAATAGGATATAAATTATCCTAAGCAAATTGATAATAATTAGCTTACTATTATTAGGATATAAACTATGCATTTTAAGCAAAAAAATAATTAAAATGAAAATCAAGATTCAAGTACACCGTTAAACCCTTCTTTACAATATCCTAAATTTTAAGACAAACTCGCTCGTGAAAAATTTTTCAAAAGTTGGCCAATGTCCACAGCGTTAAAATACTGTTACCTAAATTGTTTAACGATAACTAAATCATCTAAATGCGTGGTCTCCGTGGCGCAGAGGACTAGCGCATTGGTTTCAAAAGTTTGCTGGATCGAGCCCAGCCGGAGATATTTTTTTTTAATTTTCCGGAATATTCGCAAGTAGCTACTAATTGCTTATCAGCAATAAGTTATTTTACGTCTTGACCCTTTATCCACCGTGCACTTTGTACAACTTTGCTAAAATGGTTGCAAAACAAGAGGTTTTGTTTGGAAAAGAAATCAAGTAAGTTAATGCTGTAGATGGCCCAACAGGTTTACGATGGCCTCTGGCCAATGTACTTAAAATAATACTTGATGCTTACTGAATGCTTTTGCCGCAGATAGGGCTTGTTGGTCGAGTGCTCCACAGTGCAAGTTCAATAGTGGTACGGTTCAAGGGTTCGATTCCCCCCCCCCCACTTATTGTTGATGTTTTTTTTCCTGTTGTGCCACAGCACAACAGGTCTCTAATTTTGATTTCTGGCGGAATACACTGGGCTTGTAGTACAATGTACGTTTGTGCGTTAGTTTGCTTTGCATATTAGAGCTACTGCGCGAGCGTCACATCATTGTCTAGTGCAAAAGTTACACTGTAAGCTGGAAAAATGTCAATGTGCGTTTGTTTAGTTCATATGTGTCACATAGTGCGCGTGTGTCACATTGCTGATAGTACCAACATTTGACCTGATAATTTTGTTGGCAGCATCTTATGTTATTTTTTCATAAAATTACAAAATAACTTCATTTATTCTGCAGAAAAGAGAAACAAAATAACAAAAGAAAGGCAAGATTATTCCTGCGAACTGTAGTCATTTTTGGGCATGAAAGAATGAATACACTTCTCACTCATCAAAACAACCCATTCCTACATAATTTGTTGTTAGATAATTAAAACTCTTCCCAGTTTTTGCATAAACAACTTATTGTAAGATGGCATAAAAACGCATTGAACTTTTGCATACACATTTTTCAATAAGATAATTATCTGCTGCACAACAGGTTTTAGCTGACCTCTGGTCGGCTTACTTGAACATTATTCTTAATACTTACTGAAGGTTTTGCCGCAGGTTGGGCTTGTTGAAACATGTCTCCAACTTTTGTCTGCAAACACTGTTTCAAATGAACCATTTTGCTTACGGCAACTATGGCTTCTTGGCCAACAGTTACCAATAGTTTTGGAATTTGGTAAAATTCAGTGCCGGAACTAAACTCAGCAACTGCAGCAGGTATTATTGCTTTCTATGAATGACAAAGCACACTGAATGCGAAGGCGAAGTAAATTTGATGATGAAACATATCTGTTAAATTTTTATTCAGCAAAGGAACCTTGCTCCTTTTGGGTCTGCTTGTTATAATGTTCCTACAACTGAACTGAATATTTGATTGTCAGTTATGCGTAAAAACTGAAAATCAAAAGCAGTTTCTACGCATAACTGACAATGATTTTCAGTTATAGCATGTAACTGAAAATAATATCAGTTAACTGATTTTAATCAGTTTTTTACAACCGAAGCAGTTCAGTTACAGTTAAGTTAAGGGGGTAATTGCGTTTTTAGGTGTTTTTTTGAAAAACCATGGCTCAGCGTTTACAAATTCAAATCACAAGCGGTCTTTTGCATTAGGTAGAACAATATGTTTCCTAAATGTATGCCATGCATTGAAATTTAACCTGTGATTTTGTTTCCAGTATAAGCGACTAAAAAAGGTCCTTTCCAAAATATTACAATTTTTTACAAAAAGTTTGCGCCACAGCTCTGAATCATACGATTACCTGTTGGGGCTGAAAGTTGGTAAGGTTTTTGACATGTTTAAAATCCCCAGGCATGTCCCCCACTTTTTTAATAACTAGTCAATTCACTGAGAAAATAGCTGAAAAGCAAACGCACTGTAAATTTAAGATATTTTTTTGTAATTAAAACCTTCTAAAATTGTCCACAGGTGAAATTTCGAAAAAGTGAGAGACATGCCTGGGGATTTTGACCTTTACAGTACTGTCCCAAAAATTCATGCTCAGGCGTCACTTATAACTTGAGTACTGGTGGCGCAAAGTTTACATAGAAATCACAAAAACCTCGAAAACGCAACTACCACCTTAACTGCTTCAAAGAATTGTGCAGTTACATAAGTTATCAGTTTCTAACTGCTTTTCAAAATCAAAGCAGTTCAGTTATCAGTTATTATCAGTTAACTGTAACTGCTCAACTTTAACTGAAAATGAATCAGTTAGGAGTTAACTGAAAACATCCCTATCCAAGAGGGGACACTTTTATCCATACAAAAGTATCCGGGGACAATTACATCTAGATAAAAGTGTCCGGGGCGACACTTTTAGGTATCTAGATGAAAGTGTCCGCGGGGACAAATTTTAGGGGGGGACACTTTTATACGTGACAGGGGGAGGGGAACCCTTGTGTAATATTTCAGTCGAAAAAAATTTTGTTGGGGGGGCGATGAATCCCCCCATTTCCCCACCACCCCTGGCTACTAGAGTTCGCAATCGGGTCGGGTTGGCGCGAGTCGGGTCGGGTCGGGTCGGGTCGGGTCGGGTCGGGTTAGACATTCGCTCGGGTTGGGTCGGGTTGCGAACTCTACTGGCTACGCCCCTGGAGAACACTACATTTACGGCTGAAGAATCGGCACAAAAGAATCCTAGGGTTTATTCCTTTACCGGATTAAAGGGTTAATTTTAATCGGACTAAACAGTTTAAGAATTATGCTGAAAAATGCCATTCCAAAACCTCCAAATTAAATGGACTTAAATTTTATCACGCTGTTTTTTTAGTCGGACTAAACGGATTTAACTATGCACGCTAATGTTAAGCGGGTATGTTAATTTAGTCCAGTTTCTAGTTTTGGAATGGGGTCAGACTAAAATTAAACTGCTGACTTATTTTAACTCGTTTAGTCCAATTAACCCGATTTGCCATTCCTAAACCTCAGACTAAAATTAGTCCAGCCCGTTTGATCCGGTAAAGGAATAGGCCCTTTGTGAACAGTAAAACACCATCAGGGGATGCAGTGGGGGTGTCAGTAGGGAAATTCAGGGGGGATGAGACTTAAACAGTTAATTTTGAAGTTAGAAAAGGATGAAGTTAAAACTATTATCCTAAAATTTTTATAGGCCGGTTTAGTCCATGCTGTCAAATGTGACCACCTTCACGCAATCGGTGTTCTTGAGGTTTTACTATAATTCAGAAAATTTCAAAACTTTTTGCCATCGCTCAGGCATATGTAACCTCACCCTATAGTATTAACATATCAACCGTGCACCTGCCATACTTGAAGGGCGAAGGCTAGTACTAAACTACAACATTGACTGTATCTGACTGTAGAAGGCTGGGCTGACGGCTGACGTCGCAGTCGAAAATCTTAATGCGGCCACAAAGAAAAACTACTTCTGCGATGAAAAAGTCACATGTGTACATTGCTGAGTAAAGCTCAGTTTTTGTTATGTGGCAGTGGGTCCAAAATTTGGCCGCTAAACACAAAGATCTACACTTCCTGAAAAAAATTTAAAGTTCAGTTGACTAAAATAAACATGTCAGTTGTCAAGTACTGTAGTCCCGAATTGGCAGCTCATCACGTGGTTTGTCAACTGGCTCCTCTGAGGACGGCGGGTTAAGGGGGGGGGGGGGCTACCTGGGTCAAAAATCAAAGTTCTCCAGTTTTGCTTATTTTCACATATATATTTTACTCCCCTAAGGCACCCCAACCTCAGATAAGAACTAGGCATGGGCATGTTTACAAAAATCTGTAAACGTTTAAACGCTCGCGTTTACAGATTAGAAAACGCGTTTAAACGTTTAAACGCGTTTTCCGGTTGTAAACGTTTTTTTGACCGTTTAAACGTTTAAACGTAAACGCGTTTAAGGGGGTAGTGTCACGAAAGCAGTCGACTTTGCGCAACTGTAAAACTTTTTCAATAAAAGATAAGACACCGTTCTTCATATATTTCAAAACTATATGTCAAGACAAGTATTTTCGCCAAGTTTCATCAAAATTAATGCAGTATACTGTTAGCAGTGAGGTCGCAAAGTCTGGAAAAGGACGTTTTGAAAACCTATTCACATTCGATACTTTCGCCACAATTATTAAGCTGTTTGTCTAGTTTGTTTACACAGACTAAAAGGACATATGTTGTAGTTTATGCACACAAAAGTTAGTGCTAATTGCTTGAGTGGTTGCGGAGTAATACCTGTTTGAACTGTGAAACTGTGCGGAAACTGTGAAGCACTGATAGCAATAATGATAAATTGTGAAAAATCTAGACGCGTATTTTAAAATTAAAAGAAAAACGAACCTTTGTTTTTCTTTTTTCTTAATTGTGGCAAACAATTGTGCGTGGACACTTTATGTGGACTTCACAAGCTGGCCAATCTGATATCTGGCTTGATTTTTTGAACTTTTATGTCCTTATTGTGTGATGTCTGGCTTACAAATGATGATTGGTTGAAAATATTGTTAGATATTGGTAGTCTAGTGTCTGGCAGTAATTATTTAATACGATATAGCATTAGACTAGTTTCTCAGTAAACGTACAATTTCAACGCAAAATGCTCTCTTTTTGCAAAATGTGAGCAAAACTGCTTTGGCGACACTACCCCCTTAAACGTTTAAACGTTTAAACGTTTAAACGCGTTTAAACGTTTAAACGTTTAACCGCGTTTAAACGTTTAAACGTTTAAACGTTTAACCGCGTTTAAACGTTTAAACGGTTGAACGCGTAAGCTTAAACGTTTAAACGGTTGAACAAGCAAGCGTTTAAACGCGTATAAAACGTTTAAACGATTATACATGTAAGCGTTTAAACGTTTAAACGTTTAAACGTTTAAACGCGTTTAAACGTTTAAACGTACTAAACGTTAAACGGTTCGAAAACCGCGTTTTTTGAACCTGTAAACGTTTAAACGGTTCCAAACTTTAACGTTTAAACGTTTAACGTTTAAACGTTTAACCGTTTAAACGTTTAAACGCGTTTAAACGGTTCAAACCGTTTAAACGTGCCCATGCCTAAAACACTTTTGGTTCATTGCGTTTGTCAGTGTATTTATATAGGCAAAAAAAGCCTAATTGTAGCCCTTAGTTGGACAGTTTTAACACAAACCTCATCAAGCCAATCAGGCAGAATGTATGTGCAAAATCGTATGATCCGGATTTTTTATATGCATTTTCAATTCTATAATCGAAACCAAAATGTGAAAAACGCCGTTTTTTGGGCCCGCCAAATTTGAGTGATTTTGCATTTGGCATCACTGCTCAATGGACAAAAATTTAAATAAATGGATCATAGAGGTTGAGACATGACATTGGGCTATCGAATCATGCAAAAATCAACATCGTCAGTATTGACAAAAATTTCGGGTAAAGGGACGCTTTGCAACCACAAAAACTGTTGTTTGCACCTATGATTGACACGTAAAATTAATTTTTTGGAAGCCCCAAGCAAAAAAAAAATTGGCAAAAGCATTGGTTCCAGTTTGTTACATCTGCAATGCGCCTTCCCTGGGGCTACATTGTGTGAAAATTTGAAGCGAATCGGAGAACCTAAAATTTTCACTTTTACAGGTAGGCGGTAGCTCCCCCCAATTAATCCGGCAAAGGACCGGGCCCCTTACTTAACACAATAATAATAATAGCCATGCCAATGTGACTTCACAGGCAAGTTTCGGGTTTGAAAAGCGAACACACGAGCTACGCTGTATTTAAAATAATATTAAAATTGTATAAAATGCATTTTTAATATTAATATAAATGCAGCGTGTCAGTTTCTACATAGGCATATACTTGTCTTGTATATGCCCAGCCGTTATTAAAAAGAATATTAAAAATAAAGTGCTTTTTAATATTAATACGTCCAATTTATTTTTAATTTAATATTAATATGATTACAATTGTTAAAATATTTTTAATTTAATATTAATATAAATAAAATTCTCAATTTATTTTTAATTTAATATTAATATAAATACAGTTCCTGAAATATTTTTAATTTAATATTAATATAAATGAACTTCTCAAATTATTTTTAATTTAATATTAATAAAAATATTAATATTAAAAGTATTTTAAATACAGACTTTTAATATTAATATTAATTATTAAAATAACGGTACTCTGGGGGCCGTTATGCCTCTTTCTGATAAATGGGTTACGTCAAAAAAACTAAAAAAGTAGAGGCGTCTGTCGCTCGTTCTAGCGCTCTACCCACACTTGTTAGACATACTTCACAGTGCTATGCTTGATCAATTAATTGATTGATTAAAGAAAAAAGTGTACCATCCGGTAAATGATAAATATGGCATGGCATAAATGGCATGCTAGGTACATAATAAGCAGCACCAAAACGCTGTGTGCAGCACCAAAACGCTATGGTATAGAAGAGTGTTATCCAAAATTGGATTCATCGGATTAGATTTAACTTTATTTCGTCAATAACGCAGCGTCAAGTGCACGTAATTACATAGCTGAAACTTGGCACACTTCTACATAGAGAATCCATGTGAGACGTGTAAGGCAAAATTTTAGCCTGGTATTTTTATTGTCTGCTGTGTTATTCGCAAAATTGTTTTAAATCTAATCCGTTAAATCCAATTTTGGATAAGGCCCCAATGCTGACCCTGATTGCAGTGGAGTCCGTCATGACTGGGCGGGCAGTGGCAGACGTACTGGTTGACTTGGTCTTCGCATGTGGCCACTGGGTTGCATGGGCTCGACTCGCACTCGTCGATGTCTCAAACAAATCAAAATACTCATTAACATCAAATTATGCATAAAATGAAGCGCACAGTTAAATTGCTGACTTTTATCTGCTAGTAAAGCAAAATTATTGACCACACTAAATGTTCCTTATAATAAAAATTAATACTTGCGAGTGCCATAAACCGCAAAGCAAACAGATATATCAAATACTATGTAGCATAAAATATGTCCCGTTTCTTTGCGTGACAATAAGTCAACGAAACGTCGAAAAGTACGTAAACTCTGGTGCCGCCAGGGCCCGGTTTCATAAAAGATCCGTTGCGATTCATTAGTAACACTGGTGTACGCCAGAAAACGAGTTATAACGCAGGGTTTAAGAAACGTTTCTGTTTAAAACTTTCACGCCATATCGCCTATATGTTAACCAATGTGTGGGTAAAATTTTGTTACGTTCACTTGATGCAGTCAAAAGTTTAGCTAAGTCAAAGTCATTCAATAGTCCCAAATATTAGTAAATATTCGTGGCTTGAAAAAATTTACTAGTCTTTGCAACTAATGAATGACTTCAAGTTAGCTATATTTGTCACTGAATAACGCGACTTTTTTGAGATTTTAAACACACGTTATGCAACATATTGGCAATCTGTCAAAAAAATTTCTAGCAGAAATAATGCGTAAGCGCAAAGGTATACTCCATTTTCTATGTTGCATCAGTGTTACTAATGAATCGCTATTCATTGTTTATGAAACCGCGCCCAGGAGTAACAAATCAATAGGCTCACTGATATTGCAGGTGACCCCCGTGAATCCAGGAATGCAGGTACACCACTGGGTGTGGTTTGCCACCCAACAGGTGCCATTGATACAGTAGTCTGGGTTCCAGCATACGGGCGGATCTGAAATAATAGGTATTCATTCGTGGCAAAGGCGGCAACAATTTTGGGTTCTCTTATTTTCATCAAACTGGTACTCAACTAAGAGTTTCAATGAAACTTCTGCAGAGACATTCAAATATCACTAGAGTTCTGTACAACTTTAGTTGAAAATTCAGTAGAACTTCTGCTACATAACAATAATTTTAGCATATACTTTAGCACTATGGCATATAACTTTAACTTTAGAGTAACACATATAGATACCATAAATGAACTAAAATTGACGAGCTTCTATTTTAACATTATTTTGTCGTTAGAAGTTAAAAGCTTAACAAGTTGAAACGGCTCTTTTTTATGTTGCATTTACATCAAGCTGAACGACTTTCGCACTCATGAGGTTTCCATACAGGCATTTCACACCACTCTTTCTCTTATTTAAGCGTTCTGCACTGTTTGAAGTTGATCCTCCGTCAATATTATATGAGATTATTATTATACCATTATTTACCATCATTGCATAGCGTTCCGTAGTGCGTCTCCGGGCAAAGGCAGATATAGCCGTTGACTTTGTCCTGACAAGTGGCCAAGGGATTGCATGGAGTGCTCAGACACTCGTCGATGTCTGAAATTCAGAGCTAACTCAGTAAGTTAGTTAATCATTGTTCTACTATTAGTTAGACTATTTAATTACAGAGTAATTAGTCATTAGTTAAACTAATCAATTAAAATTTGTTATGAGATGTCCTGGATATAATTTTAAGAAACAAATTTGATTTCCGTCCAAGTTCCAGGTTTTATATACATATATTGTTACGTTCAAAGTTATTATATTATTTGAGGTTTTCTTTTAAAAGCTAACCAGATTAAACACGGATAGGTAGGTACATATGGAGTTATATACTCACTTTTCCATCACAATTCCTGTAATATTAGGATCAGAGATGCACGGCGGGAGTCGGCGAGGGGGGCTGCCCGACCCCTGGCGCAAGTTGGGTGGGGGTGGTCCCTAGTATGGCCATTTTTGGACGACAAAAATTTTTGCAATTTTTCAAATTTTTACGAATTTTTGGGGCGCCCTTTTGGCCGTCAGAGGGGGGGTGTCTGGTCGAAGGGGGGGGGGTGCCGGATGTCTGATGGGGGGAGGGGTGGGGGGGTGCCGACCCCGCTCAGGGGGGATGGATACCCCCCTACCCCCTATATGCATTTATGATTAGGATCCTATGTACATATGTTTAGGAAAGGGTTCGGATTTGACTTATGTTACCCATTTCGTCCGGCACCAAACACGGACTAAAATAAGTTGAGTCCGTTTAATCCACGTAATTCCGCTGTCAAGAATGACAAAGTACATAACTCTAGTTGCAACACCACGTGCAACACACTCGATCAATTTTGGGTACTGTGTGGGTGCCTCGGTCTCTTGACACCACTAGGCCCCTAGTTAATACATAGAACATACGCACTAGCACAGTGTCTTGCCTCCAAAACAAAGCAAGATATGTACATTAAACCTAAACTGTCAATATGCCAAAGGATGGTTATAAATTGGTCATTTCGATAATGCATCTAGACAACATCAATCTTACCTAAACTACATCTATCCCCAGTCCAGCCGGAATCACAGGTGCACCACTGTTGGTGATTTTTCACAAAACAATCCCCGTTCTCGCAGTACGCAGGGTTCCAACACACAGGCGGATCTGCCATGCAACAAACAAGTGAACAAATTAGCAAATAGTACTTCTATAGTACTAATATAGTTACACACTAGAATAGGTATATTGCACTAGTATACTTATTATGATTTTAATTGTTATAATAGGATCGTTATTGACTATATAAATCAGTTGGTCAAATGAAGAATCATATCCATGCTGCTACAACGTGGTGTTTATGTTTGAAAGCAAGAAACTATAAAAATGAAATGGAGGCGCCGAGAATCGAACCTGGGGCCGCTCGCGTCGACGTCGAGAACGCTAGTCACTGTACTACAGCCCCAACGTCTGAAAGGTCTTATTTCGTTTACACTATTTATAGAAGTAAGTTTGCAACCAAAGCCTACATGTCGAAAGAAAAAGGATGCTCCAATTTAAAAAGTAATAAAAAATGGAGGCTCCGGTAATCGAGTCTGGGCCACCTGCGTCGACGACAAGAATGCTAACCACTACACCACAGTCTCATAATATACCCTATTTCTTATGCACAACACATAATCAAGTTTGCATTGTGGCCACCCTATAGAGCAATGTAGTTGGATACCATCATTGCACAATGTTCCATGGTGCGTCTCTGGGCAAGTGCAAGTAAAGCCGTTCAGAAAATCAGTGCAGGTGGCCAAGGGGTTGCAAGGGCTGCTGGCACACTCGTCGATGTCTGAAATTTCAGAATCTATTCATTATGTCTTAAGTATTATTATTAATTAGAATATTATAGAATATTATTAATTACTAACATTTACTGACTGGGTTTACTAACCATTTTTTCGATCTAGAATTTATAGTTTACATGAGATACGTAGGTATGTTTGTTTATAATTTACCGTGCAGGATTCATCTAGATTTTCATCCTTATATTTTTTCATTTTGTACATATATGGCTAATTTTTT
>JASANF010020528.1:0-19614 GCA_030248245.1 Trissonchulus sp. WLG1_4 | reverse complement strand
GTCGCTAGCTCCGTTTAAAAGTTCTCCGTTTTTAAAAACGGAGAACATTTAAACGGAGAACTATTGAAATAAAGAACATTTTAATCGGAGAACAATCTAAATTAAGAACATTTTTCATTGAAATATCAATTTAAACGGAGAACTAGAGTTCTTCGTTTAATTAAACGGAGAACATTTAAACAGAAAACTTAAACGGAGAGTTTCGAAAAACTGCAATGGAAAATAGATAAGTTCTCCGCTTAAATTCAAATCGTTGGCTTCGAAAAATCTAAAAATGTTAAACGGAGAACTTAAACGGAGAACATTTTGAAATGTGTGCGTGCAATCATATAGGTTCGCCGTTTAAATAAACGGAGAAGTCGAGTTCTCCGTTTAAATACACGGAGAACATTTAAACGGAAAGCTTTAAACGGAGAACATTTAAACGGAGAACTTAAACGGAGAACTTTTAAACGGAGAACTTAAACGGAGAACATTTTTTTCGAAAAGTTGGGCCCAGGTCTTTAATTTTGATTCTGGGTGGATAACACTGGACTGTGAGTGTGCTGTGAGCTTGTGCGTTTGTTTGCTGTGCACTTTGAATCAACTGTGTGTGCGTCACTGCTTTGTTTAGCACAAAGCTTACATGGCAATCAGCGATTACTTTCCATGTGCGTTCGTTTTGTTCATGTAGTTCTGATATTGCGCGTGAGTCACACTGTTGTCATGATTATCGCTATCTGGAAGAATTACAAGAATTACAATATTGTAAGTGGCAAAAGGTTGACTGCAAAATATCTACAAATATGCACATGCAAATTGCAAACACGGAACAAATCTTGTGCGTGAGTTGCGAAAGACAATCATTACACCAGCCAGAGTTTGTTACAGATTGTTTTTAAGATGTGATCGCAGTGGGCCTGGGCACATGCTGGCCTATGTTTATTTCAGGCTCATATAGGAGCGACATATGAGAACGACTAACATTTTTTGTCATTTTGTAAGGTCAACTTTACTGTGCTTGTCCTCAATATCAACTTAATATTCTTGTACAACTTTGTATGTAGCTTTTTTAACATGTCCAGCGGCACGAAAAATATTGCGAAGCAGCCTAATAATATTAACACTTTTTGTACCAAAATTAGTGTTTCTGCTACTTTTTTGGAAATAAACATAATGAAACCTTCCTAATATGTGCCACTGTGGCCACTGTTGCACATGCAGTCACTCATTTTGTGTGTGGTGCCAAAGTTAGCGAAAAAATCAATTTGGTTCACTGAGGGGATCACCCAAAAAGTTTTAAGAATTTGCGTGTAGTGAAAAACTTGCCTATATAGACAAAATCCGCTTGCTCAGACCATTTTTTGCCCCTATATACTGAAATTCATTCAAGGTTGTAATTGCTATTCTGAAGTTAAGTCATTTACGGTGGACTGCACCAAATAGGATTAACTGACGATTAGCTTAAACCGATTTAGCTCAGGCTTAAATTCCTTAAATCGGTTTAAGTCCGCTGCACCAGTGAAGATTAACGCAGTTGGCGCTTAAGTTTTAGTTGAAAACTGGAGTTTAGCTGCGATTTAACTCAGATTTAACTAAATCGATTTAACTGGAGATTAGCTCCAGCTCAGACTTAAGTTAAACCTATTTGGTGCAGTCCACCGTTAGTCGTTTAGGGTGGACATATCATTTTTTGAAAATTATTATTTCAAAGAATCGTAGCTCAGGCTTATGAACTTCTATTGAAAAAAATTAAAAACCAATTAAAGAAATGAATGGGCTCTACTATGTGGTGTCTTTGAATTGCTCCAGAATTTTTCCGATGCTAAAATATTTGACCTCACACATGTTTGGTCCACTTTTGGTCCGGTTCATAATTTCACATTTCGCTTCACATTGCGGCAGAATTGCAGCTGATAGATATGCATATTAGTTGAGTAGCCTAATTCCTAGCAAACAGCGACAACAACCATCAGTGTATCTGTTAGTGTCGTGTTTTACCAAAATCTTGTGTATAACATAAAAGCAAGAGTACATAATAGCTTCTCACTCTATATAGAAGAAGAGTGAGAGTGAGACACTCTCCAGCCTGCCTGTGTTCTAGCACAGGCAGATGCGCTGGTCGTTTTCACGCTACATGTTGACATTCTATGCAACATGTGACTGGCCAATCAGCGCGTAGATTCCCTGCGTAACACACTTTAGTATATAATCGCTGATGCGTTGATAAGCATTAAGATAGGGATAAAAGCTTAATAACTCATTATTTATTCATAGTCTGCTTGTAAAAACATTAAAAAAGGTTTGCAAATACCGTTGGGGATATTTTGACAAACTTTCAGCGAAATTGATTGAGAAACTTTTGAGATATAAACTTTTCTGAATTTCTTCAAAGTTTCTCAATCAATTTCGCTGAAAGTTTCCCAAAATATCCCCAAAGGTATTTGCAAACCTTTTTTAATGTTTTTACAAGCAGACTATGAATAAATAATGAGTTATTCACCCTTATCCCTATCCCGTTTTATGATTGGAGCACGTGCACAGGCGTCTGCCAATCAGAGAATAGAAGCTCGCTTCTGATTGGCCAGTCACATGTTGCATAGATTGTCAACATGTAGCCTGAAAACGACCAGCGCATCTGCCTGTGCTAGAACACAGGCAGGCTGGAGAGTGTCTCACTCTTCTTCTATATAGAATGAGACGCTATTATGTACTCTTGATAAAAGTAAATTCCGTGTTTCGGATATTTTGTGTGGCTATGATTTGGTTGATTAATTTAGCAGGAAAGCTGCACAACAGGCTTTGACTGACCTCTGGTCAGTTTACTTAAAATTTTTTTGTCTTGATACTTACTGAACGTTTTGCCGCAGATTGAGCTTGTTCCTGTTGTGCCACAGTACAACACGTCTTTAATTTTGATTCTGGACAATAACACAGAGCTTGTGTTCCATCTTTTGTCAGTTGGTATTTGTAACCTGTGCGTCAGTTCAACAACGCGGGCGTCACACGTGTTTTGCAAGATTTCCTACTTTAATTCGGATGGCTTCAGTGTTAAATTACAAGAGCTGGCGGAAACTCATTTATGTGCAATGCCAGTAATGGAATGCAAAAAATGATATCAGGGTCGGAATCGAACACTCGTGCAGCAGATCTAAACTCGAAATCACTACCATCTAAGCCATCCGAGACTTAGAGGTCCTTGAGTAAAATTATTTGCATCAATAAAATCATTGATTGTGACAGTTTAAGGATTTGTATGATCATCAATCATTACTCAGCAGAAAAGGTGAAATTAGAATTCAGAAAAGTATTTTTGCAAAAAATATAGTTTATAGGTAGGTGTTAACATGAAAATTGGACGAAACCAAATAAGCACCAAATTTCATGCACACAGACTACAAATAGATTTGTATCTGTTCTTCGTCGTGGCCGAAATAGCTCAGCTGGGAGAACGTTAGACTATGGATCTAAACGTACTTGGTTCAATCCCGAGCTTCGGTAGCATTTTTTGATATTTTTTTAGTTTTGCCATTTATTAAAGCTTTCCCTAGTTAAACTAATTCATTTTTCATTTATTGATTTTATAGATTTTAATTATTAGAGGTACAGGTATACAGTATAGATTCCGCTGCACAACAGGTTTTAACTGACCTCTGGTCAGTTTACTTGAAAAAGAATGCTTGATACTTACTGAAGCTTTTGCCGCAGAATGGGCTTGTTTACTAGATATTAAGGTATAGTCTGTTACAGAGAGAATTGCTAGGTCTCTCTGTAGCAGCTCTACGACGATCAACAGCAGTTACTGCGCTGCTCTGCTGATGTACAAAAACCGGTTTTCGATGGCTGCCAGTGTGTACGCGTCTGTGTGTGTGTGCGTGTGTAGGTGCGTGTGCTGGTGATTTGGTAGCTATTGATTATTAACAGGCAACAACAACAATTTACGAAGCAATAGTAATACAGTGTGTTGGAGCGGTTGAGCAGGATGCAATGCGGGTCGGGTCGGGTCTGGTTGGGTTAGAGTTCCCGAGCCAAGATTATGCGGGTCAGTTTGGGTCAAAGTTATGGATCTCAGTCCGAGAATTTGACACTAATTTTTGCTACTTTTGCTATTTCCTCACGCTAATGTACTAGTGGCAGAGAGACTACGAGACGAGTATTTGTAGTATAACAGCTTCACGAGATGTCGGGTCGGGTCTAGTTGGTGGACCTTAGAGTTCCTTCGCGGGCCGGTGGCGGGCCGCGGGCCGCGGGCCGGGCCCGGGCCGGGCCGGCCCGGCCCGGCCCGGCCCGGTTGGGGGCGGCCCGGCCCGGCCCGGCCCGCCAAATTTCGGCCCGCGGCCCGCCACCGGCCCGCGGGCCGGGGTGGGCCGGGCCCGCGGGCCGGGCCGGGCCGGTGGTGGGCCGGGCCGCGGGCCGGGCCGGGCCGGTGGCGGGCCGCGGGCCGACCAGTAAAAAATGAAATCACGAAATGCACAAAAAGCGGTCAAAAAGGCTAAAAATTATAAATAGTCTAACACTATCAACAAAATGGCTTTTCACTGAGCCTACCTGTGTACTTTGATTGAATTTTCAAGAAATTTCAAATTTGTAATGTTAACACATGTATGACCCAACATGTAGTTGAGTGGGAATGGGGGGGAGACCCACTCAAAATTTGGTGCCAGGGGAGAGACGGGGGTTCCATCAAGGGTAAAACAGGGGAGAAGTTTCCGTCGGAGCAAAAATTCCACCCAAAATCGGCATTTGTTGTTGGCACTTGAAGAAAAAAGTAAAATTTTCTCCAGTTCTCTCAGTTTTGCAACAAGGGGGGTAAATATACCCTGCCACATTGTCATATCAGTGTTTATGTGTTTGAATTAGCTTATAGTCGTGTTTTTCGAAGGTTTTGGCTTTTTTGGAAAAATTTGGCTTTGTTTAAACTTGGCCCGGCCCGCGGCCTGGCCCACCCCGGCCCAGCCCGGCCCGCGGCCCGGCCGGGGGGGGCCGCGGGGGGGGGGGGGGGGGGCGGGGGGGGGGGGGGGGGGGGGGGGGGGCCGGGCCGGGCCGGCCCGCGGGCACAGGGGGGGGGGCGGGGCGGGGGCGGCCCGCATTTCCTTAAGGAAGGAACTCTAGTGGACCTTATTTCGGTTCGGGCCGGGCCAGGTTGAGTAATTTTGACTCGTTGCAATTTCAAACTCCAGCGTAAAGACACAAGTACACACAAGACACATGACAATTTTGCATATGACGTTGATTGAACATAATTGTTCTCTATTGCAATCTTCACTTCGGTTAATTCACGTGTCCTAATTGCATTAGCGCCGCGTTTTATATTCCTAGGAAATAGGAATATGGTCAGCTCACTCAGATAAATAGGTCGCTCGGTAAATCTGATTCAATTCTCTACTCGCAAGACGTACTTGTTATAATCTAGCTTTGTTGCTACATCGCTTCAGTATGACCAAAAAATGTTGAACACTGCGACAAAACCTGCTATTTCATTACTTACGTAAAAAATTGTCAGCCATCAAGAGTACAGCGAGTAGCTGCTGAAATGACGCCACCTGTTTTGTCTAAGTGTTCAACATTTTTTGGTCGGAGTTTAGTCTAACCTTATGATTTGAGCTGAAACCCACGGGTTCGTTTTTGACCCCGTTGGGTTGATTCAGCGAGTTGACTGCGACTAGGAATTCGCTGTACTGAAATGTTTCTTTGAAATTTGGCCAGGACGCGATAGACACGACTAGGTTGCCCTCGGGGTTGCTGAAGGATGCCAATGGGCCAAATGTGGAGTGCAACGCGCCGAGAAACGAATCCGTTGAAACTGGCGTATCTGCCGGTAACTGGTCATTGCTGAAAATGTGCGTACAGTTTGAAAAAATTGGTGTTTTGGGGACTGATTCGACAACTTTAATGAACCGTATACTTCAAATAAAACCCCGGAGGCTTCAATGTTTCGGAAGGTCCAAACGGGGGTTGTATTCAAGGCGGGGGTTTTATTCAAAACGGTACTTTATTTTTTTCTTGAAGGTCCAAACGGGTGTTTTTTCAATGTAGGGCTTTATAATTTTGTGAGTGCCTTGACAAGGGCTTTATTCAAGACAGGAGCTTTATTCAATATATGGGTTTTATTCGAGGTACAATACGGTACAACTCATACAACTCTATTTACAAAATTTGGCCCAAATGCCACTGTAGTGGTTTTTCATACTATATATAGACTTCTTGTGAACGAAGAAAGGAAAAACAAAAATGGAAAGAAAAGTATTTACAAATGAAAAACAAAAAGAAAAAGAGGTTACATATACTTAGTATATTCCTACAAGTGAAGTAATAAAAACGAAAACAAAAAGAAAATTATGAACTAATTCAAATGAACTATGTAAATGAAAGAAATAATGACTAAAACGAAATCTTATAATAAGTTAATTAGAGAAATATTAAGTGAGTTACCTTTCCAATCCGTTTTTTAGACCTGGGATCGTGGTGATGTCAGTTGGAGTCGGCTAAAATAGAGTAGATAAGATTTTTAAGTCTAAAGCCATTAGTGCACAAGAAAAATCGTGTCGAATTTTTTTAAAATTCATATCAAATATTAAATCACTCAATGAAAGCATTAAGTGAAGCTTTAACAGTGCAAATAAAAAAATCTATTTTTGACTTTGTTTTGTGCGGTAGTCTTAGGTACAACTATTGTGGAGTCATTCCACACTATTCTCTGATTTTGATAAGAAATGAAGTAAATAATAGTTTTCGAGTTGATAGTTCTACCCAAACTTTTAAATGTATTTGTTATTTTCAGCTATGTATGTATTTTTTGGCTATACTGTTTTGTTGAAAGCGAGTGGAATTTTGTTTGATAACTTTTGAATGAACTACAAAGGATAGCGCTGCGCTACTTCTGAAGCGCTAAATTCACCAAAGGATCTATTCAAACTTGCAGCCGTATGTCCGTTCAGCCGACAAAATTACGAAATAATCACACCACAAGCTGATCTTATACACCATTATTGGCGTCAATATTTGGTGGACCTTGAATTTTTGTAAGTATGAATCTACCTTGAGACATACCTTGGGAATATACTTCCAAAACAGCAGTGCAATGAGTAAAGCTAGTAGATTAAGGGCAAAAAATAACAAATAGTCCTCCATTGCGGACAAAAATGAACAGCACCCAAATGCTTATCAACAATGTTCAACACAAAATGCTGCAACTGATAAGAATACTGAACTATGCTTGCTTTGACTACACGTTACACATACAGGTAAGGGTGTGAGTTCGATTGTACCTAAAAGTCCGGTTCATACTTCATACTAACTACATTCACTTATGAATTTCAGGTATGTATGTATTTGTGAACTTTGCTTGACGCTTTGAAACCGATTTTGTGTGCGAGCTGCAGAATACTGCAATGAACTCTGTTTATTTTTCATGTATCACCGACTGAATGACACAATACCCGATTTGATTGTAGCAAGTGATGGGAGAGACGCCCCTGGTCCTATGAATATGTAAGGCAGCTCGTTGCCGCTCCTACTAATGGCCCACGCGGGAACGGTAGGTCCCAGCTTCAGGGGAGGATCGTTCTCTCGCCCTTAGCCTTAACCACACCGCCAGCGGGGCTTCCAGGTATGATGAGCGGGGTCTTCTGTGCGGGCCGGGGTTGCCGGGCACCGACGCGAAAGGGGCTTACCTACTCTACGGGGCAAGGCGCAATAGGCGCAGATCACAGAATAAACCCGCCTGCTACAGCCTGAATAGGCCTCCCGTTAGCACGGGGGTAGCGAGCGGCGGTGGAGCAGGTCACGGCGCATACGGAACGCAGAATAAGCAGGGCCCTCTTGGCCGATACTGCCATAAAACTACCAGAAGGCACGGCAGGGCTGCTAAGCCAAAACCGCCCAGGAAGCCACGCGAACACCACTAATAAAAATAACACGTTTAATGAAAAGTAAGACAGGCCATTTGGGCTGAATACTGGTATGAAGAATAATACGCGAACCACCGTAATAAAGGCACTGCCGCACAGGCCTTAGCACACCATCACACACTGACGATTAATCCCGCAGGCTACCTAACAGTCAAACTAACCAAGCGTACATACACAGATGAAATGACACTTACGTATATAACGTTAAAAAAATATTGAGCGTAAATTCATACTATTAAAATGTGGAAAGGTAAGTGGAGTGTGAATAGGGAGTAAGGGAGGCTCTCCCAGGTGAAGCCTTACAAATAAATGTGGCTGCAATTAGCAAACCCTCTACTGACATTAGCATGGCAATGTGACTCCCATAATACGATAGACTGTAAAGCTCGTTTTTCGCCCCCGTCCTAGTAACAAGTGGAGACCATTTTAGTTCGTTAAGCCCGATTCGATATGCAGTTCCTAAACCTCTGACCAAGAGTACATAATCGGATTCTGACCAAGTCCTATTATGTACTCTTGCTCTGACTAAACTAAGTCCAGTCCGTTCAATCCGGTAAAGGAATGAACGCCCAGTGAACTGTGAAGCTCAGGTAGGTTTACGTTGTGACTTTCAACTTCTTAGGGTAAAGCGCGGTTCATACTCTTCCTTGTCCGTAAGCAATTTCAGAAAAACTGTAAGCCCAAATAAGCCAGTTTCTTGCATTAAGATAGTTGAGGTCATTTCCAGCAAACCGTATAAATTCAAGCGCATTCGTCAATTTTTCACAGCACTGACCAAATTTTGTCCTTGTTCCTCAAGAACAAGTATGAACCGGGCTTAACAGACTAAATAGGTCTAAAACAGGGCCTGGGCCACAAAAAAACAGCGAAAATCCACAATTTGCATCACAGGCACACTGCTAAATGTGCACGATGAATTTGATTGCAGTTTTGGTATGAATTAGGACTAAAATCACGGTAGGTACTGTTTCCAGGATATATGGATATATCTGAGCGTCTCTTTCAGCCCGCGTCCTTACGGGGGCTTGGCCGACGAGAAAAACCGCCTAGTTGAGCCTAAGGTAGCTAAGGTACGTCAGCCAACCGGACCCTATGGCTCGTCCGAGGTGCAAGATGCTCTACAAAATCCGACTAACACTCATCCTACAAAACCGCGCACGGGTCAACTGATGCTCTACACACCACTCTAGGACCAGGAAACAGCACCTCGCTCACATACACAGCCAACAAAGCTGGTCATTACAAGTCGCAAACCTGAAATTACAAAGGTTTAATACAAAATAACAGCACAAAAACTGTAACAAAAACTGGCAAAAACAGTGCCAAACCACAGGAAAACGACCAAAACGTACCAATATCAACTCACAACCCCTCCCGAAACTCCCGAATTTGGGTAAAAACCCCGCTGAAAACAATCACAAAAATGATCAACAGCCTCTACGAACCCGACCTACTCACGCCCATGTCACATCGAGACCGACTTGGCAGAACCACAGACATTACACAATAGAAAGAAAATAGATTGAGCGGTTGTGCAATATTTTACCTAATTTGCATATTCACAGATCTCGGCAGCCTGCGTATATACGCATGTGCGTGCGCATCTGTTGTCACGCACCGACTGTCAGTGCCCAGCAATGCAAGAATGCGGGCTGGGTAAGGCACCCGGCCTAAGGGGCCTTACCTATCATTAGAATCCCCTTGGGGCTTGTTCAATCCGCAGTGCCATTTCACATCCGACACTGTTCGGAAAAAACGGTGCCAGATTTGTAGTAGGTATTAGATAGACTTGGGTCAAATTATTTTTTATTCTAGTCTAGTGGGAACCGGGCCTAGAGCATCAATAAACGCAGTCATGCCAAATAAATGATTTTACTTAAAGCACAAAACTATACACATGAGAAAAAGGTTAAATGCATAACCACAAATTAACATTAAAAAAAGACTCAAGAAATCCTTGTCGCTATTGTTTAGTGTCCCTGACCATATTTTAGAAAAACAGCTTGGCCAAATGTAACCATTTTTGGCTCGAAATCAAGACTGGTGCGTGAGCAAAAAAAATAACCAAAACCATTTCGTAAATTTTTGACACAGGCCGATCAAAATTTTAGTTGTCTTTGTCTATGTGACCTTACGGACAAGTATGAAACGGCTTTAAACCTATCTTTTGTAAACCTTAAATTGTTTGCGGACACAATTTTTGTCCTTGTCAGGATAACAAAATACCCAAACAAAATAAATCTACACCGAAATATACAAACAAACCAGCAAAAAATGTGAAAAGCAAATGAGCAGAGAATAATGAAAGCAACAAATAACAAAAATGACTTGAAAGGGTTTATGCAAAATTGGATTTAGCAGATTCAATTTAATATACTTAAGAACGCTGCACCAGATATAAGGTTTTTAATTTTGGCGCACTTTTAACCAATCCAAAGTACGAGACAAACGCCAAAAATTACGGCTTGCCTTATTTCTTTACCGGATTATTTAATCTGAGGTTTAGGAGTGACATAATCGGACTAAACGAGTTAAAATAAGTCAGCAGTTTAATTTCAGTCCGAACACAATCCTAAACTATCACCAGCCTACAACAATTTAACGCACACGCTTAACATAAGCGTGTATAGTTAAGTCCTTTTAATAAGGAGGATTAGGAATTGCATTGTTAAGCATAAATTTCAAACAGATTAGCGGGACTAAAATTAACTCCTTTAATCCGGTAAAGCGAGCGGATCCTGAGTGTGCTAGTTCAATCAACTGCTGCGTTCTTAATTAAATAAATTTAAATTTAATCCACTAAATCCAGTTTCGGATAAGGCCCTTGATATCAGAGAGCACAGAGTAGGGGTCTTGTCATTCACTTCAGAAAATCTGAATGTCTGAAATCAGTCAGGTTTCGACTGAATCGAAAAACTTTTCAACATGTCAATTAATTTTTTAACTTCTAAGTTTTTAAATTTCGCCTTTATACTTTTTACATCTAAAGACTGAGTCAGCCATTCAGACTTTCTGATTCAGCTCAGTCTGAATGACAAGACCACAATGACTGAGCAAGACACACATGAAAAAATTAATCTACGGATTACTTAAAAAAATGGTTTAAAATAATTACTTTTTTGGTACAATTCTGGAACAGACAAATTGAAACACAAAAACGTTGAAAATAAGTTGGTGGTTAAATTTTAGTTCATCCAACGAAAGTTTTGGTCTGGGTTTGATAATAAAGCGGCAAAAAATCAGAAGCTGAATTATATTTCGGTTTCAAAATTAAAAATAAACACCTTTTTACCCTAAACCATTTGAATGAAACTACAACGTTGAATAATCACATAAATGCATAATTTTATAAAATGCAGAGTAAATAACATATTCGACTAGAGTATATTTGAATAAGTAATATTCACTTTGACTTTCGGAAAGATTGATAAAATGTTAAACGGGTTAGTTGCAAGACGATTAATCTGGAAGGAAAATAAATCATCTCGGCACGATTTCAGCATCCGTTCAGTTCCTGTTAAATAAAATAAATTATTTATTATTAAATCAGCATTTGACGTTAATAAAAATATTAATTATATAAATTATTATATAAATTATTAATAAAATTATTAACGTCTAGTGTTGACAGAAAAAGGACAGCACAATCTGAAAGAAAGAAAGAAAGAATTGGAGGCGCCGGGAATCGAACCCGGGCCACTGGCGTCGACGACAAGAGTGCCAACCACTATACCACCGCCCCCAAGTCTCGTAGGCGCTATTTCTCATTCACAACACTAGTACGTACTTTGATATATAAAGATATATACATATATTAAACAGATATAAACCAGTCAAAAAAGTGACGATTCGTTATATCTACAAACATGGTTTTGCAGGCTAACCACTAAGTTTGCAAGTCTAACCACTAAGTTCGAGACTATCAAAATATTAATCCCCTACCAAAAAATAAAAAAAACGCACCAAAAAAGCAGCATAATTGTAACAACTATCGACTATGCCACCCCCTGACTAGAAAGTTCATCTTCTTCTTGTAGCACGTCAACCAGTTGCAGGTCGATTTGCGGGGGGTGGGGGGGTCCCGGGCTAGGCTTACGGCCCCCCATTTCTTCCCTGGCCTTTTCCCACTGATTCAGCCGTTTGAGGGGGACAAGAATTAAACCCGACAGAGCCACCACCGCCCCCGTCACGTAGAACGAGAGCGCATAATTGCCAGTGATATCGTGAAGGGTGCCTGCAAATATAAAACTCAGCAAAGTTATCTCATGCCAAATCCCAGAAGTTCAACCATACATGTATGACGAATCTCTTTGAGTAACTAACGGGTCTTTTACACTCATACATGTAGTTGGGGGGATGGGGGGGGAGACCCCCCCAAAAAACTCAGTCTCGGTGGAGGGAGGGAGGGGGGTCCTGGCATGGGAAAAGAAGGGCGGTCCCAGCGGGAGTGAAATTTTGAACAAAATTTGAAAAAATCGGCAATTGTTCTGAAATTTAAGCGATTTTTACTAAAATTTTCGCCAAAAAAATGTCAAAATCTGGGGTTTTTGGTCAAAAAAGGTAATAATTGCGTCACTTTTGGGAGGGGGGGGGTCAAAAATGAGTTGACGCAAGGGATAAGGGGTCCCACCAAGGGGGGAGGGTTACCCAAAATTTTGGTGCTGTTACATGTATGTTTATACTTTACGACTATGCATATACACGGCACTAAATTGCCATAGTACATGAAATACTGGTCAATCCGCCTTAGCTTTGCTAGCAACAGCGATACAGCAAATAATCCCAAAAATTACGTCACCATCCAGCAGAGTCCTGCATTTTTAGGTCCGATTTTAGTCGATCATATTTGTGCTTCGTCACAATTCTGCCTACTTAGCGGACAAACGGCTTTAAGCCTGACATTTAAATTAGTGTGCCAGTAGAACTTGCATTGAGTTTCAAATAAGTTCTACAGAATGTAGCGACCCCTCAAGCCAGTAGTCATACCCGCAATGGGCGAGCCAAGCAGGGAAGCCAGTCCCAGAAACATCAGCATCAGTCCGAAGGCGTTGTTCAGCCGCTCGATGCCCAACAGCTCTGCACAGATCACCGAACGCAGAGACGCAAAGCACGCTGAAGAGTAGCCAGATTATATAGATTAACTAGATTAGGTGAATTAACCAGATTAACCAGATTAGCTGAAAAAGCACAGAATGACCAGATTATTTTCGATAACCAAGAAATTAAAAAACAGGATAAAAAGCCATTTTAGTCTGACATTGACTAATCAAGTAAATTAATAGATTATCTGGATTAATTTTTATATTATTAATTAACAGACTTTTTTTGAAAATTCTTGTAAAAAATTAACTTAGTGGATTATTATGCATAATACAGCCAGCTGTACCTACACAACCAACATATTATTCTAACCTTCGGTGGCGTTGCCAGAAAAAAATTCGGGGGGGAATGACTTTTCGATTTTTTTGAAATGCGTTAAAATGCACTTAATTGCTATTTTAAGGCAAAAAACGACCGTATTAGCATTTTTCGGTCAAAAACGCAGTTAATTTTTGACTAGCAGCATCGAACATAAAATTGGAGCTCGAAACAACGAAAATTACATAAATAATGGGCCGGCAAGGGTCCAGAAGCTAGCAAATCTGCAAATTTCCGAAATTTTTCGACTTTAAAAACTGTACTTTTAGTAAAATTGTCATTTTTGTGACAATAAAACAGCGAAAAGGATACGCTATACAGTGTATTAAGCAATTACATAGTGCACAATGCAACTATATGTACATACATATGCTTTCATGCGACACAAAAGCAAGGAACACTAAGGGCCAAATCATTTGCAGGGAGGTGGCTTATTTTAGTCCGGGTTTTGGAGACAATCGGACTAAAGAGACTAAAAGAGTTAAAATAAGTCAGCGGCTTAAATTTAGTTTACCCTTTTCCTAAACTACCACTGGACTAAACGGATTTAACATGCACGCTTAACATTAGCGTGCATAGTTCAGTCCGTTTAGTCCGATTAAAAAGCAGCGCGCTGAAAGTTAAGTCCGTTTAATCCGGAGGTTTTGGAATGGCATTTTTTAGCATAATTTTTTAAACCGTTTAGTCCGATTATAATTAACCCTTTAATCCGGTAAAGGAATAGGCCCTAAGACAAACAGTTGCAGGGGTCTGGGGGCGGCAGCCCCCAGAAAAAAACTAAGGAAATTTTTGATTTTTAGGCCGAATTTGGTCAATTGGAGACGTATCGGAAATTTTTTCCGGCCGGACCATAAAAATCAAAGGGGGGACCCTTGTGTAAAATTTCAGTCGGAAAAATTTCGGGGGGGGGGGGGGGGGAATTCCCCCCATTCTTCCCCCCCTGGCTACGCCCCTGCTAACCTTAAACCTAACAAACTGAACCTAAAAGCTTACCAGTGCCAAAACCAAAGACCACACAATAGAGACACAATAGCCAATAGGGGGTGAGGTGCGGTAGGAGACAAGTGGCCAATCCCCCTACAGTCAGGGCTGCATTATTGATCACCAGGGCGTTCATATTCGGTCGATCCGACAGCCACCCGCAAAAAACCCTGGCTAGAATATTGGTAGCGCCTAGCAGGCTGACCAGCAGGGTAGCTCGACCTTTGGAGTAGCCTAGGGAAAGGGCGTGTCTTGGAAGATAGACAAAAGGAACGAAGAATCCGGCCAGAGTCAAGAATCCTGACAGGGTCAGTAGCAGGAAGGATGGGCTTTTCAGCAGCGAAATATCCAGCATATGCTGCAGAGTCACTCGGATGCCTTCTTTGAGGCCGCTAAAACCCCCTGCCGCTCCGGTCCCAACTGCTGCTACTTCTTCCAGGTCGACTGTGGACGCGATATAGCGTCGCACATCCATGGCGGAGGCTCGAAACTGTGGTAGGTTGACCACCGATCCGGTGTAGAAAATGTCCGATCGAGCCATGGGCCGATTGAGTCGTTTCAAATCCTCTCGGCTAGCCCCGGCCATCAGCCCCCTCAAGCTACCGCCGCCCCCCGCCTCTGGGATCGAGAAAAGGGAGTAGGTTCGCAGTTGGCCACTGGGGTCCAGGAAAGTCTTGCGGCTCCGACTCCGCTCTAGCGGCCGCTCGGGCAACCCGTTCTCTTCGGGCAACCCCTCGGTGATGGCCCGTTGACGGATGCCGCCGTGGCTGGGTTGCGGAGGCGACTGGTGGAGGTTGATTTCGGACAGGGTTGCCGCAACCTGCTCTTCTTGGAACATTTTCTCCAGCTCGCGAACTTGCTCGGCGCTGGGCTCGATTTCTCTGCAATGAATGAATGACAGGATAACTGAGGGTTGCAATTCACAAACGAATGACTCCATAATATTGGGTGGGTTTTGGTCAATACATAAGGGATTTACCAAAATTTGGCAGGAAAAGACCCAAAATTTTAACCCCGCTACAGGCATATCGTATAATTGCCAGCCTAATAGCCTATATACTCTTACTACCTAGTATGTACCTATAAAGAGCGCCCATGACAATACAGTTCAGCGTAATTCCCGTCATAATCAGTAATGCGCCCTGCCAGGGATAATGTTCCAATAGAGCATTGATAAGGGGAGCAAATAGGAAGGTGCCAATGCCGCTGCCACAGACCGCCAGTCCGGTTGCCAAGGCACGTCTCCGCTGGAAATAGTATGCCACAATCACAATCGAAGGCATATAGATTAGGCCAAAGCCCAGACCTCCCAGTACGCCGAATGTGAGCATGAGAATTGTCATAGAAGGGGCCCAGAGACTTAGCAGGAAGCCGGCAGCTGCCAATACCGTTCCGGCCATCACCACGTGACGACAACCGAACATATTTGCCAGGGCAGCTACCACGGGACCTGAAAACAAACAAAAAGTGGCAGATTGTAGATTAAAGCCCGGTTCATGCTCGTCCTTGTCCTTGTCCTTATCGTTTTGTCCTTAAGCAATTTCAAGAAATCTACCTGGCCAAATGACCCAATTTTTTATGGGAGCAAAGATTGTTAAAGTCCAGTTTGCATGCAAAAAATTAGACTAAACGATTCTGTCAATGCTTCGTAGTCATACATGTATGAGGGGGGGGGGATGGGGGGGACCCCCCCAAAATCGAGGACCCGGGGGGAGGGTCCTCAAAATTTGGGCAAAATTTTGAAAAAATGGCACTTGTTGGCGAAATTTTTAGAAAATTTTGCAAAATTTAGGGTATTTTTGGTCAATCTGGGGGGAGGGTCCCCAAAATTTGGCCGGAGAGGCCCCCCAAAAATTTTGACCCCGTTACATGTATGTTCGTAGTAGCTGACAGAAATTTGTCCTTGTCCCTGTCCTTGTGTTCTTAAGGACAAGTATGAACCGGGCTTTTGGCAGCTGCCGCGAGTATCACGAGTAATATCACAATTGTAAGAATAAATGCTTCAAGAAGGACAGGGGGATCTTTACTGAAAAAAGACAGCTTCAGCATCGGAATGTGACGTAAGGGGGATTCGAACCACCCATCTCTGGATCCGCAGACCAGCGCTCTAATTGACTGAGCTACCGGGTCCTTACTCCTGCCCTTACACAAACAGCCAACAAGAGTATATACAGCTACATATAGCTGTTAAAAACGTATGCCGTCAGTTTTCTGGTCAGATTTTAGTTACTTGTTATATTTTTATGAAAAGGCCCAAGATCACGTCCGTTCCCGTTAAACCTAATCGTAGCTGGAACCCATAAATCCGGATTACCCAGACTAAAAGCCAGCACCTACCAGCGCACAAGTATAATCCGGATAGCAGGGAAACGGGCCAGGCCGCTGTTCCAGCGTTCACGTTATAGTGCTGTTCCCAGACCGGCTGAAACCCCTGACCCGCCGTGAAAATCATTCCATCGACGATCATGTTGCAAAAAAAGGACGCTCCCACCACCACCCAGCCAAAGCCCCCGTCGGGAGGGGCAATGACCGCGGCTGCGATCTCATCCACCACTTCGGGTTCGGAGCGAACGGAAACGCGACTCATCACGACATTTTGCCAGTGGATTTATGCGATTTCAGAGCAATGGATTGCAAATTTTAAAAAAATCGGGCGTAAAAATGTTTGCAAACGTATGAAATGTGAGCAGAAATGCGTTGAAGCCAATTGCGGCTATTTCCAGAGCAGTTGTAAACAGGTAGATTCAAAAGTCAACAAAATGATATACTTGAACGATTTGTTTGCTTCGAGACAGCCGCAAACGCAGTTTTGTGTTGAAAATAACTTACGGGACTACGCACGCGTCCGTAAGTATGAATTAAAATACTAAATTAATAATTAAGAATTAATATTAAGATTCCGTTATCGATGAGGCTTTGAAACAGCTTGCCAAAATCCAAATGGCACTTGTGTATCACAGTAAGCAAAAATTCGGCAAACAAAAAACAATTTGAAATTCGAAAGCAAAAAAATCGAATCAAAGAATGCGGAATCAAATATCTGTAAACACCGTTACTCGCTGGGCATGAATAAGGATATAACGGCTAGCTAAGAGAAACACGGAATACAATAGCTCACTGCAGTCTAAAAAACAAAGCAACCAATGATCAAACAAATAGACATATGTAATACTTTTAAAAAGGAGATATTAACATTGAAATAAATCTAAAAAAACTGAGATTATGCTTATAATAATCTTGGTCTTGACTTATTGTATGTAGATTGTAGTTGATATCGATAATATAAATAACTTCGTGCTAACTTATGAACGGGCCCGGAAAAAAGGCAATTCGTTTTTTAAATATTTTAACCATGAAAAGCAGCATATAATTATATATATAACCAATTGCACAGCCCACCTTCATGCAAAAAACTGCAAAACTGCAACTTGCAAAATTTCGCGCTAACTGCTTAATCGGCTTAAGACTGCACTTAAATAGTTTTGACGACACTGAAGCTTGGGCAGGCGACAGGGGCTGGGCTTATCGCTTCGGCAAATAATAACCAATTATGTGGAGCTAATACCAAATTGACCCGAGAGGCCAAAAACTATATAAATAAACACACACATTCCAAATCTCTTACTAAAGTTTGACAAAAAAATAGTTGCACCACTAGAGAAAACGAAACATGTGAATTCGTTACGAAAAGAATAGATTTTGAATATCAAGAGTCCAGCAAGTAGTCGCAGAAGTCATGTCACTATAATAAGTACATAAGTGGCGCAGCTTTTTTGTCAACTTTAGGTTTCGCTTGACGTACACACATAACGTCTTGTTCATAAGTGCGCAGGTATAAAAATCCAAGGGGTACGAGTATATAAGGGTTGAGGGGGGGTACATTTTTGCTTTTTGAGCAAAATTTTGTATTTCTCGCCTATTTTTTTATGGGCGCCACTCATTTTGGGCCGTGTGCCACTTTCTGACATTCTTATTCAAAACGGGGTTTAGTTAATTTTTAAATCTATTTATTTTTTACTTAGTTTTCTTTCAAGTGCTACTTCATTTTTAAATACACAATTAAATGATTCGTCAAACACAAATTTACACAGTTTACACAGATTAAATTAAAGCTAAATTTCAACAACTGTAGATGGCAGATGCTGACATCCAGAAAATTTTGAGTTGTAACCAAAACTCTAACCAAAAACCAAAAGGCCAGTTGAATCTGATTTTCTGTATTTCAGATAACTTCCGTAACGGAAGTTCGGCTAATGGGCAAGTTGGGGGAGGAGGGACAAGGAAAAGAGGAAAGGTCAAGTAGAGGTCATACTTTGTGGCAAGTGTTAACTTTACCAATTTTGCTAGAAAACAAGTTTCAAGACATTTGATAAAAACCGATTAAATTCACACGAAATTCACGAAAGTTGCTGTCAAATGACAATTATGTAGATACAACTGCTATAGAACACCATTTTAATGTAAAAAGTGCAACTGTAAAACGGGTGCAGACATTTTGGAGCCAATTAATCAAATTCGCATCAATTTCCCTGTCAAACCGATGCGTGTACGCTCGTTAATTTTACCATTTAATGCGTTAAGCTTCAGCAATCTCAATGTTTGCAATAATTAACGTTTATTTGAGTGATGTAATAAAACTGGTAAAAACAAGAATTGCCATTTTCACTTTTACCCGAACAGGAATTTGAAATTTTGGCAGGCGTTTTTTGCGGAATTACAAATAGTTTACATGGCTCAAATCAAACATGCTAAAACTGCACCAATTCCTAGACTATCAGCGGATTCAAAGATTTAACATGCACGCGATGCGAAACATTAGCGAACTATGAGCGAACTAAAAAGCCAGCGTGCTAAAAGTTTCAACCATTTAATCCGGAGGTTTTCGAATAACCAAGATGTTAACCATTTAAGGCCAAATTACACGATGGAACTTGCTGCGAACCTAATCCGAACCTAATCCGGAGCAATTTCGACGGTGTATATAAATTGGCCGTTAGTCGGACTAAAATTACGAGTATAAGTAGTATAGGGTGGACGAGACGTGCTCATTGAGGGTGAGGGATGGTGGACTGGTCTTTCCCCCACCCCCTTCCCCCCACCCCCTTCGGAAGGGGGTGGGGGTAAATGCAGTCCACCAAAATGTCAGCCTCACTAGTCGCGTTGGAGGGGGTGGGGGTAAAATGCAGTCCACCAATTGTCACCCTCACTAGTCACGTCGAAGGGGGTGGGGGTAATTACACTCCACCAAATTTCACCCTCTCAAGCTACGTTGAAGGGGGTGGGGGTAAATGCACTCCACCAATTGTCACCCTCACTAGTCACGTCG
>JASANF010020524.1:0-50851 GCA_030248245.1 Trissonchulus sp. WLG1_4 | reverse complement strand
ATTATGTAACTCTGACCAAAAATTGCTGAACCGAGAGAGACAAAAATTGATGTTTGTGACAAAAATTGGCGTGATTTTTGTGACTATATACTCGCTGTATATACCCTTGATGCTTGCAATTCGTTTCGTAATGAAATCGCGTGGTTCTTCTCTATCGTCTCTGAATTGAGCATTTTTTGGTCATACCTTAGTTAGCAGAAATGCACGCCAGACTTTTCAGACCTGGTAGCTGGTATACACATACATACATACATATATTTATAGGCCTACATGACGTGCAGTAAGTTTTGAGTGTTTTCATTTAACGAGACTTTCTTACTCAAAAAATATTGAGGGACATATTTTTGTTTCAATTTGAAACAGTACCGAAAGATCATAAATTTATTTGTCAAAATTCCACTTGTATAATTTGTGAAGTTGTTTTGCGTTTTAGGCTGAGCTCGATCATCACGCTTTTTCTTTCGGCCGCTTCCGAAACCTAGCTGTGGCTAGTCGGCCACTTGTCTGGTGGACCGCGAGCTGCTTTGCTCGATTCAGCTTGGGACTCCGCCCAGGATACCTCAGGTAATTTATTCTAGTCTTTTTGTCATATTCTTGTGAAAACCAAAGGTAGACAGACCAGTACCGTAGCTAGAATCGGGATCAGAAGGAAAATCAGACTGCTTTTTTAAGCGAAAATTTTTCAAAACCTGTCTCTGTGGGGGGGGGGGGGGGTGCTACAAGGCACGCGACTTAATTTTTTGTGACGGCAAGCAAGGGCGTAGCCAGGGGGGGTTCAGGGGTCTAAATAGTAAATATACAATTCAAGTGTCACTTTACCTGTGGTCAAGTAAAATGGCTGCATCGGAAAAAAGAAATAGGATTATTATAAAAATGCCCTTTCCCCAAGGGCAGCAGTGTGGGTAGAATAGGAAAGTTGGCTGATCTGTAGCGGAAAAATGCTAATAAGCTTGTTAAATGTACTGGACAAGTTTTTCAGCCGAATAGGAAAACTCAGCTTTTTAAATGAAACGGACAAGAATTACGTCAGAATAGCAATCGCCCTGCGACACATTGGTGCTTTCTGCACCCTATTCGCGCGAATAAGTAGGAAAAATATTCTTCAAGAAATATATGCTAAGTCATGTACTAACACATGTCAAGCTTTGAAGTGGAATACAACATGAACACTTGCTTAATACTATCGTGCTGAAAAGTATACGCATATATACATAATGTGTGGTTTAGGTTCTAAGCATGAAAGTTCTTGGCAGGAATCGGCCCATAAGTCTCTATACCTATTTGTGCAATACTACAAGGGTATTGTTATATATACAGGACGGTTTATATTTAATATTTATTATTTAGGGACATTATTTACGTTATTGTAGCTACACTGATACCAAATGTAACAAAAAACGACCCGAGAACACTACCAAAGCGATATTTATATAATGTGTGCGTGTTTTTTAGAAGCATAACTACTTGCCTGGGCTGCGAGAGGCATTGCAGGCGCAACAGGAGAAGGTGAAAACGTTGAAAAACAGGGTGGCTGAGCATGAACGGATTCTGCTGCAGTAAGACTAAGGGCTTTAGGTAATATAGGTGGAAATTAATTCCATGTTTCACAGATTTATGATTGGACAAAATATTGAAAGCAACTGGCCAAAGTCTGGCCAAATAATGTTGAACACTGAGATAAACAGGTGGCGTGAGTTTAGCAACTATATGCTTGCTGTATTGATGGTGGCAGAAATTTGTTCGTAATGAGAACACGTGTTTAGTCCGTTTAATCCGGAGGTTTCCAGATCGGCATTTTTAAGCTGAATTTTTAAACCGTTTAGTCCGATTAAAATTAACCCTTTAATCCGGTAAAGGAATGGGCCCTAACTAACTGTGGATAGTGACCCCTGCCCTAAAACTATGTACTTGCTTCTGTTCCCGTCCGTTCCCTGTAACCGTGTGCAGCCCTCAACTAGACCCTTAACGTCAGCTAGAAATAAAGTTTTCATTTCAGGTGCAGCCGTTTGGTGCCAGTAATCTGGATGGTGTTGAAATCTGCCTGTTGCGTTATTGGTGATTTGGGGTAGAAACTGAATTAGTATGTACTTATAGACATTGCTGATTATATTGGCAGCAGTGGTGTTGCTGCATGACTTTGCCATGGATATCTTATACTAAGCTTGACGGAGACATTTAAATTTTATTTTGTATAATTGTTGTAAATGAGAATTATTGCCTATGAGACTCGGGGGCTGTGGTGTAGTGGTTAGAATGCTTGACTTAGAAGCAGGCGGCCCGGGTTCGATTCCCGGCGCCTCGATTTCTTTCATTCTTTCGAAATTGGGGTCTCATTTTTCTTTCAATATACTGGTGACCGTGATATAGGACGAAGAGGATAATGCCGCGTCCTCAGGACAGCCTTATCCCCGAACCGTCTTCGGAGGTGGGTTACGAGCCCCATGCCCTGGGTTGAGGTTGGCACTTCAACCCTTACGGTACTCGTGCTGTGTGCAGTGTGACTGTGTACATAGTCTCTGGTATGGTCCCTCGGTTAAGGGTAATCGGAAAAACCCTCGGTTTCGGTAAGGGGTGAACCGGAGAAAACCCTCGGTTTCGGTTAAGGGTGAGCCGGTTAAAACCCTCGGCATTGGTTGAGAATCGTTCTGGGTCGATCGAGAAACCCTGTGGTTGCGGGTAAGCCAGGAAACCCTGAGTGTGTTAGGTGACTGAAGTAGGTTTGAAGGCCTACGTGTGAATGTGCTCCGCACTTGGGGCATCGGGTTCGCCCCGGGAGCATGAATATCGACCGAGTATCGTTGCAGGGTCGCAACGATGTTCGAAGGGGGGACCCTCACCCTGTTGTAAATGAGAATTAGGGCCTATGAGACTCGGGGGCTGTGGTGTAGTGGTTACTGGTTAACATGCTTGACTCCGAAGCAGGCTGCCCGGGTTCGATTCCCGGCGCCTCCATGTCTTTCATTTTTTCGAAATTGGGGTCTCATCTTTCTTTCAACATAAATATATGCATCAATAAATGTTTACTATTCATTGTCATTGTCTGTTCTTTCTATAATTTGTTCGTGCACGGCTTAATCAATTATAATAAACATACGTGCATGGTGCATGTAATATGTAGAGAATTTTGCTATAATGTATAGCTAATTCGCAGGCTCTAATGGTGGAATTAGGCAATTAGTATCGAGGATATGTATTGTAAATAAGTAGTAATGGCTGAAGCGAAAAAATTATGTAAACTAGAAAAGAAAAATGCCCTGCGGAAAAAAGGTCATAATAGGACGGTTCAGTAACTTTTTTGTATAGATTATCGTCTAATTTTTGTAATCGTCTAATTAAATCGAAAATGCTGCTGGTAGTGGCTTAAAGTTAGAGTAACTGAAGCGGAAAAATGAGCTGCTAAAATTTTGGAAACTAGCACCTATTGGTGAAAGAAATAGGCCGCTTTGCTGCGCCCTATTATTGCGGGCACCATCGGCTAACTTTCCGGCCTTTTAGTCCCTCCAGTACTATTGAAAGCTTTTGCCTTGATTCATAACGGATGCGAAAGTTCTATTACCGTTTAATTCTGCATATGATACGAGTTGATGTTTATTATAATTTATTAAAAGGCAGCGTAGCGTTAATTAACCGTAGCGTTGGCTGAACACGTTCATGGTTTGGACGTTAGCGTAGCGTGATATATCCTACGCAGAAATCAGCCGCTGTTTATTTGCTTCCACGAAAGTCGTTTGAGCTGACGTATGCTGACTAATAAACCCGTAATCATATATAGCAGATTGTATAAAAATGTAACTTAAGTTTGTAAAGATAGTATTAGCTTTAATTTATCTTAAAGACTGTAAAATATATCGACTTTGGAAGCTTAAATAATAAATGTGCAATTGTGTACAAGCGACGTATAAACGGATATACGGCTGAACGAACGACACTGGCTTGCACGAAACAAGAATAGCTCGAGAATAACTGATCTCATTTAAACCCTAAAGGCGTATTCATAATCCTCGATAATCACCATCCAGTATTCATTGAATATATTTTTTGAATATTGTAATATGGTGAAAAGCAAGCATCAAATGTTGGCCGATGCGACACCCTGTCGTGCATGTATGAATCGACCTCATGACTCATGAGATCAACACTGCGTATTGCTCGTGCAGCCGTGGTGCCCGCAATAATAGGGCGCAGCAAAGCGGCCTATTTCTTTCACCAATAGGTGCTAGTTTCCAAAATTTTAGCAGCTCATTTTTCCGCTTCAGTTACTCTAACTTTAAGCCACTACCAGCAGCATTTTCGATTTAATTAGACGATTACAAAAATTAGACGATAATCTATACAAAAAAGTTACTGAACCGTCCTATTATGACCTTTTTTCCGCAGGGCATTTTTCTTTTCTAGTTTAACATTAAAACCCGTATTATGCATAAAGCATGTACGTAGAAAGAAGAACGTATAAAGCAGGTTTAAATGAAGAAGCTTCCTCTGGTTTTGAAAAAACTATTATAAGAAATTTAAATAATTATTATTTGAAAACCTTGTCTAAAAATCTAGTAATAGTACAGTATTCGACCCCATAAATCGATTTTCCAAAGGTGGTTTTGCTAAACCATGGTTTTGTACGTTTTCATATGATTTGCACGTTAAAATTACATTAAAACTGAGAACTCGTTCAGTTAATGTAATTTATCCTTTTACAGTAACCATACCATACTTTATTTCTACTTTATTTTTATCTGTAATCTTGAAAGTAGTTGTTAGCCACTTTTTACCACTTTGAAAGTGTTTTTGTGAAGTATTTGCGCAATTGCAAGTTGGATTGTGGCACTGTAAGCTCGGCTCTGTCTTTGTCCTGCCACTTCTGCTAACAACACTCAACTTTCAATTGTTGCAAGTTCGGTATGGATGACAAATTTAGAATCCCACTTCAGAAACACAGGTTGCATTCTTCCACAGAACAGACGTATACATAGCATACAATCATACATACATATGCTGAACGAAAGAGGATGCCAGGGATGCCAAAAGACAGAAATGAAAGCACAGGGAATCGAACCAGGGCCGCTCGCGCCAGTGACAAGAATGCTAACCATTACACCACAGCCCCCAAGTGTCACAGGCAGCTGTCTAAGCTTGACACGTATGCTCAAAATAAATTTGTCTACAGTTTAGATAAAATAAACTACTGTTTTGCGGTCGCAAAATCTTCTAAATTGAATCTCGAGTATTTCATAACAAGCGCGTTTTGTAAGTAAGGTTATACTAGTTATATATATATATATATATATAGAGAGAGAGAGAGAGAGAGAGAGAGAGAGAGAGATTTTTAATATAAAACACGGCACCAAAATACCTTTAAAACCATTATTACATATCACCGGCAATATGTTTTCCTAGTTCCATCTTGCTTTCGGAATCTTTGTGAACGCAATTTTCCAAAACGCCTGTTATAAATCCGTGTCGCGACAAAATGGCAGCTACCAGAGGACTTTAGCCGCTAAAGTTGTCTCACCGCAATGTCATTACTGATCGCTCCAAAGCGTATCGCGCATTGCTTGACGATACTTTCTTTACGTAGGGCCAATTTCTAAAATGGATTACGAATTAGATTCAAATGTGTTTTGCCAATACATAACTCTTGACATCGTGTATGATTTCATACGAAATTTGCGAGAGTCTGCCTCGCCATCGAGATAAGTTATTAGGCAAACAAAATTTTTGAAACAAACAAACAAATCTCATCCGTTTAATCCATGTTAAGAATCGTCCCCTAGTTTGTCATTTTGGCATTTGTGGCTATGCAGTTTCTCTCAAATAGCTTAGGGAC
This sequence comes from Trissonchulus sp. WLG1_4, assembly GCA_030248245.1. Lineage (NCBI taxonomy): Eukaryota > Metazoa > Nematoda > Enoplea > Enoplida > Ironidae > Trissonchulus > Trissonchulus sp. WLG1_4. Next base: position 45,030 of record JASANF010020524.1, on the reverse strand, counting down.
GCAAATAGCTAACGGGAATTTATATCATTATTGTTTCAGATGCGGGAGCGTCGTGTCCGCCGGACCAGGTCGAGTTGGACGAATGCATCTCTGCCTTCGACTCCCTACCCGCCGTCCAGTCCGTTCAGGGAATCGTGAAGCACCTGGTGGATGTCGCCGCCCCAGAGCTGCTAAAGAGCACCTGTGACGCTTACCAGCAGTATTACAGTTGCGTCGAGTCGCACCTTGACGATCCCTTGTGCGTACTGACGCAGCACGATCGAATCATCAAAGTGTTTGGCTCCATCTGCGCTGAGGAAACCCTCAGCTCCCTGGAAAACGCAGGGGTTTGTCTGCAGAACCCCCCCTTTTTGTCCGACCCCGTGGTGCAAGACTGCATCACCGCTGTCAGCGTCAACCCAGCACCCCTGAATCTAGCCGACTGGGACTGTCCCAACCTTGACGCCTTGAGCGGCTTCTTTGTGTGCGCCGGCGACAAAGTGCTGGAGCTGTGTCCCAGCGTGGCGACTACCGTAATCTCCCTGCAAAACGCCGTCGTTGAGGTGTCCTCTTTCTGTCGCCTGCCAGAAGTCGCCGCTGCAGTGGATCCACCGCCAATCAGTGGTATCGGGGCAGCCTCAGCGAACGTCGACAAATTGCTGCCTGCTCTTGTCGCCACCCCTGGCTGCTCCAATGACGAGGTCGCCAAGTACTTGGACTGTTTCAACGGTCTGACGCCGTACATGACGCGTCTAGAAGATATCAGTCTGGGCAGTCCGCTCATGCTTATGTCAGACTTGGAGCTGCAAAACGATGTCTGCTCTACTTTCGATGTATTCCAGGTCAGTAGTATATAGAGGGCATCTCATGACAGATTGGGTAGGCAGGAGCCGGGTAGGCAGGAGCCTATCTTTAACGTGTAAAATCCTGCGAGGAGCCTATCTTTAACGTGTAAAATCCTGCGAAAATCCTGCAGGAGCCTATCTTTAACGTGTATAATCCTGCGATAATCCTGTGAAAATCCTGCTGGCGAATTGGGTGGGCAGGAGCCTTAAAAACCGGTTTTTTTAAAAATTTTAAACTACATTTTTAATTTTAACCAACTTATTAATTTTATTTTTTTCATTTGAGCATACTATTTTAATCATTTTTAATTCACGTGATTTTACTTTTTAAAACTTTAACTTTATGAAAATTTTTTTAATTTGACTTATTTTTAATTTTTACAAAACCTAATTTCAAATAATTTTTTTTTTCATGTTTTATTTTTAATTGTACATATTTTTTATTAATTTTATAGCATTACTAATTTTAGCTGTTTGATCATATTTTTTATCTTGTGTTGGTAAATTACGTAATGTGTGGGTAAAACACGTGTATAGCCTAGGGCGATTAAACAGATGCCAACTAGTGGCTGGAAACTAGTTAGGCAGCATACTGTAGAGTACGTATTTTTAAGAAAAAAAAAGCTGTAACTCAGCAAATACTCAATCGATTTTCGTGATCAATAGATCATTTTGTAGCTTATAGATAGGGCTACGCGACTGTATAAAAACCAAGTCCTAACTCCTATTTTATGGGCATGTATACTTAATTTAGTAAACATAGTGCAGGTTTTTGGCTAAAAACATACCGCACATTTTACGGGCATGGCCGATTACTTAGCCATTATAGGACCGATCAACCTGATCAATACGTCATTGTGTAGCCTATCAAGAGTAGTACACGGTGATATTAAAAGCTAGGCTCAAGTCCTACTCTATCAGTAGTAATGACTATTTTAGTACAATCACCTCATTTTTCAAACACGCTTAAGTACTGTGTGGCTAAAATGATACATTTTACGGGTATGAACGGTAACTGAGCGATTAATAGTCCAATTGACTCGATCAATAGATCGTTGTATAGCATAAGTACTACAAGCTGATATAACAACCCAAGTTGAATACCTACGTTACGGGTACATATACCTATTTTAGTAAAATATAAGGTGGTTTTGGTAATAACCACAATGATTAATGACTAATAGTAGGTAAATTGACAGAAGTCTAGGGTGAGTCATGGCTGATTATTATTTTTTACACATTCCTAAGATGACTCATAGCGTCTGTTAGCTATCGTAAGGTAAGGGGGGGCAGGTCTTAAAAATTGTCTACCTAACTAGCTATCGTAAGGTATTATATAGGGGGGTACTTAAGTGAACTTAAGGTAATAAAATTAATTTATTACCTAGCCCCTCCTTGGTAATTACCGGGGCCCCTCCTTGTTAATTACATGGCCCCCTCTGCCAAGTGTCAGCGAATGGCGCCTGATCTAAAGTACTTAAGAATGACGTCAAACGCAACAAAATTACATATATTTTATTAAAAACAAACGATAAACAATAACAATATTATGTAATGATAATACATTATGTACGCAATAAATCATAACAATTACAACAAACAACGGCAATGAGCAATACGTAAACGAACCAAGTACAACTACATAAGGCATTAAAAAAGTGTGGACAATAGAGTCAACAGCCTTTTTGAATATAGAATGTCAAAAAAGTGTGGACAATAGAGTCTACAGCCTTTACTGCAAGGAATAAATCTTTTAACACCGTACGTCTAATAAAGTGATTAGTCAAAAAGAACCGATGAACGCCCCAAGCCGATTCAAGTCATATTCAACTTTCGCCGCTTTGTTTCGATTTTTTTTAAAAAGGATGAAACATATAGGTGCATTGCATGGGATTGTCTATGTACTTGTCGTGAAAAAGCTGAAATTTGCGCAAAAAAATTTACCCTCAGTAGCTTCAATAGATAAGGTGCATGAAACTTTATAAATTGCATCAGCGTTCAAAGATGCACAGGAGCAATCGGCGAGGGGGGTGCGCGACGCTTGGCGGAGCGGGGGGTGCTTTTGTGTGATGTCCGGCGACAGTCGGAAAAATTTTGCACTTTTTCGATTTTCAAATTCATTTTTCGGGCACTTTTTTGACTACAGCGAGAAAATTTTTTCGATTTTTCAAATTTTTTACTTAATTTTGGTTAGGGATGTCGCGGATATCCGCATCCGCGGTTGATCCGCAACCTTTGATATTTGTATTTGCAAAAAATTTTATGCGGATGTGGGAATGTTGCAGATTCCGGGAGATGTTACTAAAAATGTCGACAATTGGCGGGATTTTCGGTTTTGTTATGCATGTATACACAAATATTAGCTCTTACAGCAGTGTATCGAAACTTCATCTTTATGATTTTTATCCTCATTGTTGGTTAAAATTTGCATTTTTTTAAAAAGTTTGAAATTTGAAGAATATGCACCAGCCTCCAATTACATTACACGGCAGCAATTGGCCAGAGGGTCGATTTTGGGTTGGCACAAAGTTAACCAATAGTGTGTAAACTTTTGGAAACGTTCCAAAAAAGTGCCATTTTTACTAAATTTTGCCCAAATTTAGGGGACCCTCACACCCCCCCGCGGCCCCTCGATTTTGGGGGCTGGGGTTCCCCCCATCCCCCCGCCCCCCATCATGCATGTATGCACTTTCAACTTTTATAGTTGGTGAAAAATTCATCTCCTAACTTGTCTAGAACGTATTCTAAAAAGATCCGCATCCGCGCGGGTGTAAGGAGTCGACATCCGCGGATGTCAAAAAAGTTACATCCGCGACATCCCTAATTTTGGTACACTTTTTCGGCAATCAAAGGTGGGAGGTTGAGGGCGGGGCAGGTGTCTGAGGAGAGGGTGAACCCCATGAGGTAACGTAGGTAGCCCCGGGACTTGACGTCCGGCTGATCCAGCCTTTGGGGTTCGGTGCTTCGTTTACATGGGAGGGGACCAGCCCCTCAGGCAAAAGTCCTTCACGGGCCCTGTTAGGTACCTTCTGACCAGTGGCGAATCCAGGATGAAATTTCGGGGGGGGGGGGGTGCGGCGGTCAATTGGAGACGTATCGGAACTTTTTTGGCCGGGCACAAAAAAACAAAGGGGGGACCCTTGTGTGGCCCCACCTGGATCCGCCCCTGCTTCTGACATGCATGTGGTATATACCCATTTGCCGATCCCGTGAGGATAGACTGCTGGGTCGGCAGGAGAACATGTAACCTTAATCTCTTCTTCAAGTGGATTTTGTTAACCTTGTGGATGGGATTCGAACTGCCTACTTTTGAATTAGCACTCGAACGCCCAAACCAACAGGCTACGAGGCAACGTACATACATGAGTTATGAGTTTGTCAGATTTTCCCTTGCGGAGCAGACGTTTCGTTGCTAATACTGACAGACAGTGTCGACCATGCGCTGGTTTAGGTCAGGCCTATTTACGATTTTCATTATTTACAATAATTGGCGAATAGCACAAAATGTACCAAAACGGCGAAGTTTTCAGCCTATGCCATGCCAGGTGCCGGTGTCAGATTACCGTTTTGAATTGGAATAATTTGACCAATGGATAAATGGTTAGTATCATATCAATCCAGCTTGGGTTGATATGATCAAACTACTAGCTGTCACGATACGCGATTAAGCCGAAAGACTAAAAAAGTTTCTAAACAAATTATTATAATTAGGGATGTCGCGGATGTGACTTTTTTGACATCCGCGGATGCGGATGCGGATGCGGATGTTGACTTCTGACATCCGCGCGGATGCGGATGCGGATGCGGATCTTTTTAGAAAACGTTCTAAACAAGTTATGAGCCGAATTTTTGAAAAATTTTTCACCAAAAAATACATAATGTACTAAAAATAGCAAGTATGAATGCAAGTACTAAGGAATGAGACTTAGAAAAAACAAGTATCGAAGTTGTGCATTCATTATCTTCTAAGCCATGAGCCGCCATCAACAGTTTGTTTAAAACGCTATTGGTTAACTTTATGCCAACTCAAAGGCTATCGGCGTGACCCTCTGGCAACTTGATGCTTTTGGTTTTGGTTGGTTTATAATCACTATACGTACTCTGTTTATTCTTTCTAATCTACGAAAGCATGCAAGTTGAAATCTGATAATATTGTTTTGACAATTATTGCTTTACAAGTTTGTAGACTAGTCTCGCTCAAATATGCAAAACTTCGAATATGCCCGCAATATCAAATATTCGTGAAGCCTACTTTGGAAAAGTGCGATTTGCAACCAACAATGAGGTGAGAAAGCCTAGAATAAAGTTTCAATCCACCGTTTTGAGAAAAAATATTGGTATATACATGTACAAAAATCAAAACTGCCGTCTGATTTTCTACATTTTTAGTAATTTTTACCGAATCTGCAACATCCGCACATCCGCATTAAATTTTTGCGGATGCGGATGCGGAGGCGGATGTCAAAAAGTTGCGGATCATCCGCGGATGCGGATGCGGATGCGGATATCCGCGACATCCCTAGTATATATATATATATATATATATATATATATATATATATATATATATATATATATATATATATACGACTAGCAGATATGGCCATCATTGATTTTGCTCCATGCGCCATCGTGAGAACACTGTTTTTTTTCTCATGGTTTGTAAGTTTTGCGGGCAGAGATAATATCACAGAATTATTTGTCCAACTAGAAATTTTTAATTTTTCAATGTTTGTTTGTTTTTCTGTCATTCTACAGTGCATGATTTTCACGCTTTGGTTTAGAAAGCATGCTCTTTCTATGCCCTTTACGAACGTGGAGGTTTCGCCTATCTGATGACAATTTGAAGCCCCTCCGATTTACCGTTGCCAGAGTTCGATGAACAGTCAGAGCTTCCCTTTGCTAGTCAGCTGCGAAAGTCAACTATGCATTGGGGATCCAATGGTCGGGTTGTGGTCGGATATATTTCATATAAGGGGATGATCTCATATTTATTTGTGTATTTATGTGTCTGAGCGACTCGAGATAGAGAGTTTCTGGCGCGTGTGCTAGTTTGTATATATAGATCCTGAGGGGGGGGGGGGTGAATACGAGCTAGCGTCCGGTTCGGAGGGCGACTCGTGTGCGCATTGTTTGTGGGGGAATGTGTGTGCTACGTGGCACATTTATTATCCTGAGGGTACGCTGAGGGAGCTCGGCTTTTTCGCCCCCCCCTCGCTACGCCCTGGTCGGGGGGGTGTCCTAGTCTTAGTTTTGGTTTATGTTACTCTGACCTATTTGTTTTTTCTGTTGTATCTTAAAATAGCTGTCATATAGATATATGAATTTATTCATACCTGTCAGTTTTCAGCCAAAAAAATATATTATTACTGAATACTTGTCTATATATATATATATATATATATATAGTCAGATGGGGTAAAAAAAATACGTTTATTTTTCGATTTATATAAAATTAGTAATGCAGAGAAAAAAGGTTAATATGTCGTTTTGTAGAGCAACTCCGCGAGGTATTGTTGGAAAAAAGTTTGCCCGAGAAACTTAATCCAGGAAAGCAAAAAAACCTTGTACTCATATTTTGTATTTTTTTTACCCCATCTGACTATATATATATATATATATATATATATATTGGGCAGATTGCAATGTCAGTAATTAATTATATTTTTTGGCTGAAAAACTGACAGGTTATGAAGTAAATTTCAAGTATATCTATTATGAGCAGCTATTTTTTTTAAATTGATACAACAGAAAAAACAAATTTATGGTCAGAGTAACATCAACCAAAACTAATGACTAGGACACCCCCCCGACCAGTGGCGTAGCGAGGGGGGGGGGCGAAAAAGCCGAGCTCCCTCAGCGTCCCCTCATTGGATAATAAATTTGTGCCACGTAGCACACACATTTCCCCCACAAACAATTTGCGCACACAGGTACGTTGACCCCTCCCTGAACCGGACACTGGCTACATTAGGTATTTCACCCCCCCCCCCCCTCAAGAAGTCTATATATATACAAACTAGCACACGCGCCATGAAACTTACTCTGCATCTTTTCGAGGTCGCTTGCAGACGCAGTGAAATTTTCCACCGAAATCGATATAAAGATCATCCTCCTTTATATGAAATATATTTCCGACCACAACCCGACCATTTGGATCCCCCAATTGCATTAGTTTTGACTTTCGCAGCTGACTAGCAAAGGGAAGCTCTGACTTGTTGTCATCGAACTCTGGCAACGGTAAATTCGGAGGGGCTTCAAATTTGTCATACGATTCGGCGAAACCTCCACGTTTTCGTTTGACGGCATCCGAAGAGAGCGTGGTTTCTAAAACAAAGCGTGAAAATCATGCACTTGTAGAATGACAGAAAAACAAACAAACATTGAAAAATTAAAAATTTCTAGTTGGACAAATAATTCTGTAGATATTATACTATACCACAAAAGTATCCCAGAACCACTGAAAAAAAACAGTGTTCTCACGATGGCGCATTTGGAGCAAAATTTTCAAAATGATGGCCATATCTGCTAGTCGTATATATATATATATATATATGTATATATATATATATATATATATATATATATATATATATATATACTAGGGATGTCGCGGATATCCGCATCCGCATCCGCATCCGCGGATGCTCCGCAACTTTTTGACATCCGCCTCCGCATCCGCATCCGCAAAAATTTAATGCGGATGTGCGGATGTTGCAGATTCGGTAAAAATTACTAAAAAGGTAGAAAATCAGACGGCAGTTTTGATTTTTGTACATGTATATACCAATATTTTTTCTCAAAACGGTGGATTGAAACTTTATTCTAGGCTTTCTCACCTCATTGTTGGTTGCAAATCGCACTTTTCCAAAGTAGGCTTCACGAATATTTGATATTGCGGGCATATTCGAAGTTTTGCATATTTGAGCAAACTAGTCTACAAACTTGTAAAGCAATAATTGTCAAAACAATATTATCAGATTTCAACTTGCATGCTTTCGTAGATTAGAAAGAATAAACAGAGTACGTATAGTGATTATAAACCAACCAAAACCAAAAGCATCAAGTTGCCAGAGGGTCACGCCGATAGCCTTTGAGTTGGCATAAAGTTAACCAATAGCGTTTTAAACAAACTGTTGATGGCGGCTCATGGCTTAGAAGATAATGAATGCACAACTTCGATACAAACTGTTTTTTCTAAGTCTCATTCCTTAGTACTTGCATTCATACTTGCTATTTTTAGTACATTATGTATCTTTTGGTGAAAAATTTTTCAAAAATTCGGCTCATAACTTGTTTAGAACGTTTTCTAAAAAGATCCGCATCCGCATCCGCATCCGCGCGGATGTCAGAAGTCAACATCCGCATCCGCATCCGCGGATGTCAAAAAAGTCAGATGGGGTAAAAAAAATACAAAATATGAGTACAAGGTTTTTTTGCTTTCCTGGATTAAGTTTCTCGGGCAAACTTTTTTCCAACAATACCTCGCGGAGTTGCTCTACAAAACGACATATTAACCTTTTTTCTCTGCATTACTAATTTTATATAAATCGAAAAATAAACGTATTTTTTTTTACCCCCATTTTGGGGGAAAAAAAATACGGTCGCGGGGAAAAAAAATACGGGTCGATTCTGACCCATCCAAGAAACGCAGGCCAAAATGCTTCTACAGTTGTGAAACTCAACTCAGACTTACTCAATTTTTTAATTAAACTCGCACATAAAAGAAAAGGCCACTGAAATTGAAGCCCCAATAACACCACGACTACTTTTTACACTACAATCTTTTTTGAATTTTTTATTGAAATTTTTTCTGTCTACGTATTCTTTCTTTGCTGTAAACTGAATCATTTGACGTAAAGATTGTACCGCGGACGCCGAAAATGGTGGCGACGACCTGCTTGATAAATAGTTTTGCATACTTGATTATAGTCTTAAATTAGTTAAAATTTCCTCAATTGCTGTCAATATTCAAATCGTGTTGTACCACAAATTGTTCCCAGATTATGTATTTTAAAGAGTGAATAACCAATATCATCATTAGCTTCGCAACTTAGGCATCTGTGCGTCTGTATGTGTATTTATGTAGCTGGGCTCATCATTTGAACAACCTTGTGTAGCTGGAACCGCTCGGTTAGCATTCGGTGGTCGTAGTACACTTGGCAGCCGTAGCACCTTCCTGTGCTTACTTTTTTCCGCAAACGAACTTGTTTTGGTTTAAAAATACGACATAAAAGCAAAAAGTACCCGTATTTTTTTTCCCCACAAATCGACCAAAAAGGGGGGGTAAAAAAAATATGGCTCCCGTACGCGCCAACCAGTACCAATAGAGAAGAACCATTTACAGTTTGAAAGAAGGGTAGTTGACTATGCCATATGCGCAGTTGGTGCCGGAAAACAACTAGACTCCGTGACAAAAGAAGCTTGTCAAAATTTTGTTGACCCTTGTAAAATGAGCCATGTTTTGGGTGCATGATTTTGTCAGCTTCATATTGTAAGCTGAACACAGATTATTACTAGGTAATATGTTTATGTAATGTAGAAGTAGTAGTGCTTCCTTTGTATGTATTCAACAGGCATGTACCTGTTGGGGTTTTTCTTGGAGGGGGGTGTATTTTTTTTACCCCATGTTTCCGATCGTATTTTTTTTACCCCCTCTGACTATATCAAATATGCTGTATAACTACAATTATATACAGCCTCTTTCTAACCGTCTGCCTTATCTGCATAATGTCGAAGGCATGCTCTCGAGAAAACCGATAAACACGGTGGAGTGCAAGAAGTAGTCCGCAGTATAAGTCTGACGCGGGACGAAGACGGAATAAGGTTCATGCTGAAACAAATATATATGGGCTTCCTTTACTTTATCGTTTTCAGTATATATACAATCGGAATCTTCGGTTTTTACAGTAAAAACAAACCGTAGCGTAAGCGCTGTTTAGCAGGCGAGGGAAATCATTTTCATATTTAGTCATGTAGCTCATAGACTATACGTTTTCACGGGAACGGGAAACCAAAAAAATCTGTCGTAGGCTTAACCTTGCTCTAAACGATGCGACCGGTTTCATTTCGCTATCTCTTACCGTTTTTTGGCGGGAGGCCAAAAACTTGCCGGGGAAAAAACCCATGTGGGGGTAAAATCATCCCATAAATCACCCGAAAAGTGTGTTAGCGGTAGTTTTTCAACGCTATGACGCGTATTAGGAGTAGTAGAGGCCAGTGGCGTAGCCAGGGGGGGCCCCCCGGGGGGCCAAAGCCCCCCTCAGCGATTTGGGGCCCTCCCCTCGGATAAACCCCCCCCCCCCCCCCGGTAGACAAACTTCGAAAATTTTTCGGGCAAAAAGGCACTTTGGCCCCTCGCTCAACTCGATCCTGGCTACGCTACTGGTAGAGGCCCCTGATGCCAAAACTATACGCAGATTTGCTATGGGGCCACAGGTATATATACACAAACACAAGTTTGAAAACTGCCCTTCGCAGCCCATTATAAAATTTTGAATTTTCATATTTGAAAGCAAAACACCTTAATTTCGCCTGAAAACGATGAAAACAATTAAAAAGTTGCGATTATGATTCAAATGCATGCAAAATTTGCACTTTATAGGTACTTTTTACGCCATCGACCCTTAGTGCACAGGAAAAAAGTGAGTACAAAATTTATACAAAATTTATACAAAAAATGTTTTGTATAAGTTTTGTATAATTTTTGTATAAATTTTGTGTAAATTTTGTATTTTGTGTGCAATTTTTGTGCAAATTTGGGGTTAAATGCAGTTGGGGGGGGGGGAAAAATAGTGGACCTATTTTTTTGAGTAGAGCACCTTGGGGGATGCATTTTTGCTTCAAGAACCCCTATTTCATTTTTTGGATTTTCTGAGATATGACCCCCCGAAATCTGAACCCTCAGTGAGGGACGTTTTACAATTTTTTTTACGAAGCCCTTGATTTTTGCGTTCTAATCGTGTCTAAATGGTGTCAGATTATTGTTTACAATTTTTTAGAATCAAAACAAAGGCTCTTTGACCGTGTTCCAGCCGAAAAATTGGCCGAATTCGCCAGAAACGTCCAATTTTTGACCAAATTCAAACTTGGCCTTAATTTAGGCTTGGGCTTAGGCTTAGGGCATAGGCTTAGTATGGGGCTTAGGCTTAGGCTTAGTATCAGGCTTAGGCTTAGGCTTAGGTTCAGGCTTAGGCTTAGGCTCAGGCTTAGGCAATAAAAAATCGAAATTTTCAGAAAAAATCCTGCCAGCTTAGCCTAGAGAATCCTGCCAACTAAGCCTGGACGATGCCTTAAAACATCATAACGCACTCAAAACTATCCAAAAACAAAGATTATAGCCAATTTTGGCTTCGAACTTTGGCCTACGTTCACGTCCAAAAACACTGAAAATGCTATTCTCAAGGGGTCATAGCTCAGAAAATCCAAATTTGTGGATAGGGGTTCTATTACAAAAAATTCTTCCCCCAAGGTGCTCTATTCCAAAAAATAGGTCCACTATTCCCCCCCCCCCCCCAACTGCACTTGATCCCAAATTTGGTACTTTTTGGTTTTTTTATTTTTTTGCGCTACAAGCAGTTTTTTCCGATTTTTTTAACATTTCCGTGTGAAATAGACACTGTTTCGCCATATACGCTCAATTTTTTATTTCTCTGAAAAAATTTTTTTCGACTTGTATATATTTATATATACATATTTTGTACAAATTTTGTACAAATTTTGAATAAACTTTGTATATATATTTTTTGTATAATTTTTCTGGAAATTTTGTATATACATTTTTTGTACTTTTTAGAAAAATTCGTTTCCCGCAGTTTTTTTCATTCTTTTGACCATTTCCGTCTGAAATAGACATTGTTGACACAAATATGACACAAATACGCTCTAGTTTTTATTTTTTTGAATAAAATTTTTTCGACTTTTGTACATATTTTGTACAAATTTCGTACAAAGTTTGTATAAATTTTGTATATTTTTTGGAATTTTTTGTACATTTTTTGTGCTTTGTGAATTTTTTGTTTACAGCAAATCAAAATTTAACAGATGATTTTTAATGCTACCGTTTAAAGAATATTTACGGTATTTCACAGGAATTATGTGAATTTATAAACAAAATAAGGAAATTAACGTTATTTCATTCAAAATTCAGATACAACTAATTTTATGTAGTTTTTAAGAAAAATTTTTCAGAAAAATCAGTGCGCTCCTTTAAGGTAGCGCTCAGCAACAAAACTCATGTTTGGCCCTCAGCTCATGCCATAAATAGCAATACCACTTTAATTGTATATCAAAGAGACATCAAAAAAACCTATTTACAATACAATTCAGCACTTTAATGTGAATGTGTCAAATTTTATGACCATGTCGAGTTTCCTATTCACACTAATTTTGTTTTTGACCTAGCTCAGCAAAACTTCAACCGATTTTAATTATTATTGTATCAATAGAAAGATCTCTCACAAATCTAAACGTGATTGATCTTCGATTTTTCATTTTTAGTTTTGATTTTGCAAAAAATCGATTTTTCAAAAATCAGTCGTGTTTGAGCGACTACAAAAAGTGCTGCGGGCCAAAATTTGAAAATCGAAAAACTTTCACGTCTGCATTTATATTCTTTCTTTCATTGTGCAAATTTTCAACCCAATCGCAAACGGCAGCTGGGACCCAGGTCCAAAAAAAGTAGTCGATTTCGCTACGCAAAAATGAAAGGTTTGCGTACACGTTTCACTTTTTCAAAAATTATACCGTTCCTAGGACTGCATATTTCCGTTACAAAAAGCCATGCTCAATTTTTTAAGAAATTAAATCAAAAATTTGACATTTTCGAAGATTTATAAGCTTTGTAGGTTTTTCATTTTGGATTTGCTATTTTCACGGCTAAATAACTCAGCAAAACTTCAACGTATTCTTAAGTTTAATACATCAATTTAAAGCTAAGAAGCCGCATATTTCAATGATATGAGTAATCGTTTTATATGGAAACAAAAATTTTTTTGCTACGGCTACAAAATTGTCCAAAAACTTTAAAAAAAAATTTTTATCACAATATGCACATCAAATGAAAGCTATTTTCATTTTGAACAACTTTCCTTCAAAACATTATGGTCAAAAATGTCGCTGAAAAAAATTAAACGCCAAAGTCGGTTCCCCTGAGCGCCACCTTAAGGGGGCGCTCCGGCCTCCGGGAATCAAGGATTTGGGCCGTATTTTTTAAAAACAGCCAAAATTACCTATCATTCTTGAAGAAAAGTTGCCCAAAATACTATTTCTGATGTTTTGACGCGCAAATATCCATAGCAAAAAAATGTGGAAAAAATTGGACAATTTACTGATTTTATTCGACTTTTACACAAATTCAGCAAGTAAGCCAGCGCATCAACGCTTTTTAAGGTTTTCTAAACAGACGATACGTAAATTTTATTAGTCGTAATGAAAAAATAAAACAATTTTATTGCGTTCTGTGCAAAAAAATTGCACAAGAAACCATTTTCAGAAGCAGCAGACACAAATATAGGCTGTGTGAATACAAAATAAGTTTTTCGGCATTCGATTATAAAATGCTGGTAAAATATTTTTCTACAAAATTTTGCACAATTATAGTCTTAGGCTCTGCGCAGTTGAACAATTTTTTAGTTTTTTTAAAATAAAGCTTAGAAATTTTTTTATATGAATTTTATTGCTCAGAGTTCGGCCGTGTTTACATTGAGCTTTTTTTCAGCTGCTCGAGCAGCTGAAAAAAAGATGCAGCACCCATATGCAGAACAGGTCTGTGGTTTGTCAGTTGACAGTTGACAGTTGCCACACCGATATGTACCCATATGCGGAAGCGATCTGTGGTTAGTCGGTTGACAGTTGACACTTGCCAAATCGATATGTACCCATATGCATAAGCGCTCTATGGTTAGTCAGTTGACAGTTGACAGTTGCCACATGGATCCTATTCATATGCAGAAGAGGTCTGTGGTTAGTCGGTTGACAGTTGACAGTTGCCACATCGATATGTTCCCATATCCATAAGCGGTCTGTGGTTAGTCGGTTGACAGTTGACAGTTGCCACATCGATATGTACCCATATGCAGAAGCGATTTGTGGTTAGTCGGTTGACAGTTGACAGTTGCCAAATCGATATGTACCCATATGCATAAGCGGTCTATGGGTAGTCAGTTGACAGTTGCCATATGGATATGTATCCATATGCAGAAGCGATCTGTGGTTAGTCGGTTGACAGTTGACAGTTGCCAAATCGATATGTACCCATATGCATAAGCGGTCTATGGGTAGTCAGTTGACAGTTGACAGTTGCCATATGGATATGTATCCATATGCAGAAGAGGTCTTTGGTCAGTCGGTTGACCGTTGACAGTTGCCACATCGATACGATTCCGGTGCACCAGCTATCAACCAGAACTCTTCGCAATCAGGGGCGCCTTAGAACACATCAGTAACCAAGACTGGGACTTGAGCCAAGTGTAAATCTGTACGGACTCGCAAGCAGCTGTTACCCGTCTCGAGGGAGGGGTGGCACTTCAGGACCAGGGAATCACACACGAGATCTGGCTGCTCATGAAATCAATGGACGAAAACGGCGGTTCGGTCGACAGTACAGAGCCAGTTTCGAAATGTCACCATTCATCACCCATACTCTGTCCGAATCGGCCAGGGCAACGTCACACTCGGGAACAAGGTAGGGCTACGAGACAAGAAGCCGTAACTTTGGCCCGACTCCGGACAGGGCACACCAGGGCAATTCAGATCTACAGGGCCAGAATTGGCTTGGACCAAAGCTTGGCTGGGACCTGCCCTGACTGCCAACAACAAGATGAAGACATCGACCACTTTTTCGCCTGCCCCGCCAAAGGACGGGCTCTATTCGAGGTCTTCGGCAAGCATTCACTGCAGTCCGGGAACGCACTTGGCCACCCCCTGGCCACAATCAAATTGCTGCATCGGCTCGACTGAACCTCCTCTGATATGGCTCCGGCCGCTCACCACAACAAACAACAACAACATATGATTCACTAGGCTGAGCTGGCAGCAATCTCTAAGCTGAGTATGGCTGAGCTGGCAGGATTCTCTAGGCTGAGCCGGCAGAAATCTCCAGGCTGAACTGGCAGGAATCTCTAGGCTAAGCCGGCAGGATTCTTTTGACTGAGTTGGCAGGAATCTCTAGGCTGAGCCGGCTGGATTCTTTAGGCTGAGCTGACAAGATTCTTTAGGCTAAGCTGACAGGATTCTCTAGGTTGAGCTAACAGTATTTTTCCTGAACAATATTTTTATGGTCCCTAACCTAACCTAAGCCTAAGCCCAAAGCCTAAGCCCAAGCCTAAACTAAGCCTGAACCTAAGCCTGAGCCTGATACTAATCCTAAGCCTAAGCCCCATACTAAGCCTAAGCCGTAAGCCTAAGCCTAAGCCCCAGCCTAAATCGAGGCCCAGTTTGAATTTGGTCAAAAACTGGTCTATTCTGGTATTTTTGGCCAATTTTTCGGAAAGAACGGAGTCAATGTACCAATGTTTCGATCCTAACAAATTGTAAGCATTGTTTCGACTCCATTTAAGCACATTTAGAACGGAGAAAAAAATTGCGCTAACGTTCCTCACTGAGGGTTCAGATTTCGGGGGGTCATATCTCAAAAAGTCCAAAAAATAAAATAGGGGTTCTTGTAGCAAAAATGCTTGCCCCAAGGTGCCTACTCAAAAAACTAGGTCCACTATTTCCCCCCCCCCCCGAAATGCATTTAACCTCGGATATGTAATATTTGTGTATATATATATATATATATATATATATATATATATATATATATATATATATATATATATATATATATATATATATATATATATATATATATATATATATATATATATATATATATATATATATATATATATATATATATATATATATATTATATATGTACATGTGTAATTTCTGTCAACTGTCAACTGTCAACCTATATCCCACACTCTGCACAGGTTACTGATAATTACTACCTCCGTTACGGAATTTATGCCGAATGATAGGTCATTTTGGCTGTTTTTAAAAAATACGGCCCTAATCCTTGATTCCCGGAGCGCCCCCTTAAATACGTGTATGTAAATGCAGTGTAAATGGCTTGTGAAGGCGTTTCCGTAAAAATCTACTTTTCTTGCTGAAATTAGGTCAAAAATTTTCAAAAAAATTTTTATGTGAGTTTTACACCAAATTGAAGGAAATTCACTTCTGAACAACTTTTGTTCTTACGATGCATGTTTATTTTTGCGCGTTTTCAAAATAATGGCCAAAACCCACATTTCACACAGGAAGAATGTGTTTGAATGTTTTTAACGTGTTTTTTGCACTTTCGATCAACATGCTTTTAACATGTTTTTAACATATCTTAACATGTTATTAACATGGTTTTAACATCTTTTAACATGTTTTTTGAATAGTGTTAAAAACATGTTAAAAAATTTTAACATTATTTAACACGTTTTTCGCATTAAATTTGCACAAATTAAATATATTTTTAAGATGTGTTAAAAACATGTTAAATTTAAGCTAAAACTTTTAGCATAGATTTAACATATTTTTAGTATCTTTTTAGAATATGCGAAAAAAATGCAAAAAAACATGTTAAAATTATGCTAAACTTGTTAGCATACTTTTAGCATGTTTTTAATATATGTTGAAATCATCTTAATTTTGAGTGAATTTGATGCGAAAAACATGTTAAAATGATGTTAAAATTTTTTAACATGTTTCTAACACTATTCAAAAACATGTTAAAAGATGTTAAAACCATGTTAATAACATGTTAAAATATGTCAAAAACATGTTAAAAGCATGTTAATCGAAAGTGCAAAAACATGTTAAAAACATTCAAACACTTTCTTCCTGTGCAGGAATGCCACTTTAATTTGTATTTCTTTTCGGCCTAACGGCGATTCGGCATTCCGGTGATTCGGCCTAACGGTAATTTTTCGGCCTAGTGGCGATTCGGCCTAGCGTCGATACAGCCTAGCGGTGACACGCCATAAAAAATGCTCTGGGTGTTTTTTGTTGTAGTTTAAAAAAATCATAGTCTTTTTACCCGTAATGTATAGATCTGTCAGAAAAACGGGTCTCTGTGATTATAGAACTACCACCTTAAATGCAGTTGGGGGGGGGAAATAGTAGACCTATTTTTTTGAGTAGATCACATTGGGGGTAGCATTTTTTGCTTCAAAAACCCCTATTTCATTTCTTGGATTTTCTGAGATATGACCCCCGAAATCTGAACCCTTAATGAGGGACGTTTCAGCAATTTTTGTCGGAAACCCGTGTTTTCTCCTTTCTAAACGTGTTTAAATAGAGTCGGAATAATGTTTATAGTTTTTTAGGATCAAAACAAAGGGTTAAATGCAGTTGGGGGGAGAATAGTGGACCTATTTTTCTTATGTAACCGGCTGCTGAGTTACAATGAAACAGGCAGGTTCCTGTTTTAACTGCAGCCTCGAGTGCGCCAACAGCTCTGTCGACGCCTAATCTAATGGGCAATCAAGTAACTGAACTCGCTCTACTTCACTTATTACTGACCTAAGCTACTTCTACTTGACTTAAACTACACGACGCTACGACTAGACTAAGAATGATCAACACACGAAGTATATAATTGAGTTTATTAAAATAAGCAGCATAAATGCACGGTTAACTTACGGACACTGGCTTTCCCCCAGTCTTGCTTTCTCGGTCAGATGCTCAGTAGTCTCAGCTGAGTTACAGTCTTAACTCTAGACTGACTAGTGACTACACACTTCGGCTATGTCCAAGCCGCTTGTTTCCCCTATTCTGCAAACCCTTGGCAAATCTTTGCCACAGGTCGTCCAGGCTGCACTTTAGCGGAGCTTGCTACTTGCAGCTGTGAGTCGAGCGGACTGACTGTGGCCTAATTTCACCTCACTTATATACACCCAGCTGAGTCAGGCTGACTCAATATGTCACCATTATTGCGCAACATTGCGCTTGCGCAATAATGACTGGCTAAGCTAAGGCCGCTTACGCAGAAGTAATAAATGAATTATTGTTATCAAAAATACATTAAGAAAAAAACGTGAATTTCAACAGACGTTTGTTAATTAAATGAGCTGTAATTAATTTACGTATATACTATATACTAACGTTAAAATTAAACTCTTTAGTGTGCCCGTTACATTACTCCCCCCTTCAGTCGCGCGTCCGCGCGTGACAAGTTAGTCAAAACATTTTAACAGTTTACTGCGCTCTTAGTGACCGGATCCCTCTGACCAAGTTATGACCATATGTATTTTGCTATGCTGTGTAATGTGCAGTGCGTGTGTGTGTACATGTGGTTAGTGTACTGTGTTGTGGAAGAACTTGAAGAATGTTAAGGTGTATATATTGTGCAGTCAGCTGTAATATTAGTGCATTGAAGTCTGTTTTAAAGTGCGCAATGCGGCGGGGGGAAAACCAGACAATAATAAGTGAACATGAGGAATAAAATACGATAATAATAATAGCAATTATATATGCAAATGATTACATTAAAATAGACAATTAAGTGGCTGCTACATAATTTTCACGATACGACATGTGCATAACACTTTTTTTGTGACCCCCTCCTGCCAACTTTCTGCGTAAACTTCCAACAGGCTGACGCTACGTGTTAGAAACCTTGCCATTTGGCTACGGCTATACGAAAACAAGGAATTATTGCATGTAATAAAAAGTGACTAGTTACTTCACGAATATCTCCCGTTTTTTTTGCACGAATATAAAAGCTTTAGAATCACATCTATTTTTAACACATTAAGAGTCCCCAACCCAGTATACAACAAGCACATACAGGAATACAAGACAATAATTACAACACAACAATACGTTCACTGGGTAAATTGGTAATAATTTCTTTATTAAAGTCCATCGGCAGAAGCACAATAGTCCCCAGAAAGTCACACTGAGTAGCGGCGTCCCCTCCATCCCACCTTCGTCCGCATTGCTCTCCACCGTCGAGGGCCACGGTATATGTCGGACAGTGCCACCAGCGAGGGGTTAGGGACCAGGCGATGATAGTGGTCGCTCGTGATACCGGTCAGCGAAGCAACCAGCCCAGCCATTCGACGGCTCTGCTGCCCCCGGGTATATCCAATCCATTTCGCCCAAAAGAGCAGCGTGAGGACCAAGGCCATCGGTCGTTGCGCGATTCAGACCACATCCGTCTAGTGCCGCCGTAGGAAATACACCGACTTGAGCCCCTCTGCCGCAGTGATGCTGAAGGACTCTCTGAACCCCGATGCATTGAAAGCTTCAACGCATTTATCAGGGGTCGGTGCCGTCCGCATCATTTCCAGGAACGCCGGCGTGACCACCATAGCAATATTGTAGAGCGCCAACGGATGATTTTTGTCAAAATAATGCGGCCTTTGGGCGAATACCACGAGTTCCCCCTCCGTTTCAGCGTATTTGTCGGCGTAACTAGAGAACTCTTTAAAGTATTTAAAGTTTGAAAAATCAGAAATAGCAAATGTCGTAAATAGCGTAGCAACTTGCGCGTATTTATGGCACAAAATAAATTGGTACTCCTTGGGGCCCCACAAGGAAATTATTATGTCCTGCAAATAAGGTATATGGGATTACATAAGGTAAAATACATAATAAAATAGGCAAGCTAGCGAGCGCAAGGACTGAAACGTAGCAAATCAGTCATTACAGGCAAAGCGGCAAAAATACTGCAGTCGTCGTTTGAGGAAGTCAATCATATTTGTGATTAGTTGGCGTTGCATATTCATGGGATCTTAGTTAGCGATGTACCGATGCCGGCAGCGTTGCACATAGCCCTTAACGTAGAGGATTCATTTGCCTTTAGGCACTGTGTTATTGCGCATCCAGCGCCGGAATTCCTCTACGTCCTGGAGTACAACGTCACGCCACTTCGGTGGGAGCACTGTGAAGTCCGTGCGCGGTCGAGGGGGATCGGGTAGCAGGGGAGGACGCTCTGGGCCGGACACCTGAGGGTGCCCTTTTTGCAATACACACTCCCCAGCAATCCCGCGTCTGACCCGACTGCCGCCAGGCTCTTGCGCTGGCAACGCACTGCTCGCGACAATTTTTATTTTCGGTATAATCCATTCTTTTTCCTTTTTCATTTTTTGCGATTCAAGTGGCTGAGATGGTGACTGCGCCGGGGAACGCGGAGTCTTATTCGGCGATTTCTCCCCTTTTGCTTTTGGGGTTGTCTTCGCGGCAATTGGCGGTGGTTTCTTTTCAATTTTTGCCTGTGCTGCAATCTTTTGCGTTGGGACTTTCAGTTTTAGACTGGCGCTAGAGCTGAGTTGCTCTGGTTTGCCTTTCGATTTTTTTGTGCTGTCTTTGGGCGAGGTGCTTGACCTTTTGCGACTACTGGTCGGCACAGCCGCCGCGCTTGCAATGCCCCTGCCGTTGTCAGCCTCTCGATTGGTATTGGACTCCTTACGTTTAATTTTAACGCACAAGTCCGTGACTGGGATTGCTTCAACAGTAGCGTGTGCTTCCTCTATACTCGCAGTGCTGATCAAGGAAATAATGTCCTCACTGCTCCACCGTTTTTGCTTAAGAAATTGTTTCACCGGATAAAATTTCAGCTTTGCGTTTAGGAATGCGGCCGGCATGGTGCGGCGCCACTCCCTCAACGCTAATGATCGTTTTGACCGTGCTTCAAAAAATAGTTTTTTTCTCTCGGTGGTATTTTCTGTTTTGGTGGCTTTTATTGTGCGCCATTGCCGGTTAGCCGCCAAAAAACGCTTACGTGCATTTCTAGCACGCACCATTGCCTCAGCCATTACCAAATGCAGCAAACAGAATTTGAGTATAGCTAACTTTGACCACAGTGCCTTTAAAAGTGAGTTAGCTTCTCGTTTGGGTTTTTGTTTTTTTATGATTTGACTAGCTCGCTCTTGCCCTTTACAATAATCATTACATACAATATTACGTATGAAAAAACATATATACACAGCTATGTACATTGTTTTACCATTAAAATGCATATACGTATTAAAGCTATGCAATTATTGCCGAAGCTTAAACTCCTGCAATTTGTCTTCCAGTTTTAGAGGTTCCGGGTCACGTATTTTCGTTATCGCACCTGTCATCGAATCACTATTAATGTGTGGTTTCGGAGTCAGAAAAGTTGGGGCTTTGGCCATAATTAACTGAAAAAGGAACAATAAAAGCAGTACTATATCACCTCCTAGCAAGCCATAGTACCATATTCCAGTAGATTCATTATTTTTAATTGCTAAAATTGAAGTGCGCGCAACATGTTCCAGTCCACGAGAATGTTGCGCGTACATACCACTACTGTGTTCTGCCTCAGCACCCAAGGAGCGGAACCCTAGTATCACTGGGTTGCCCATCTTGACAATTTCGAGGGTCGCACTGTCTGCACCATTTGTTACATTAGACCAGTTGAACGTTGCGAATTGATTTATTTTAAAATCATCAAGTTTAAGGATATCAGTACGTATGGAGTGTCCAAGTTCAATAAAGCTGGTGTTAGTGCTGTTTTTAAGCCCGGTTCATACTTGTCCTTAAGGACGTAAGGACAGGGACAAGGACAAATTTCGATCAACTGCAGTGACGAATTTACCAAAGCATTTGGGCTAATTTTTTGCATACGATCTGGATGTGACCCAGACTTGCCTCAAGGTAAATATCAACTCTGTTGGTTAGGTAGTTTTCTTGGAATCGCTTAAGGACAAAACGATAGGGACAAGGACAAGGACGAGTATGAACCGGACTTTACTGGAACAGCCATAAAATCTTTTTGGCAGAATCAGCCTGGTCATCGACAGACCACAGTGACAAGGTAGTTCGATGAGACAGTTCTGGCATGGCTGCACGAATTTAGGGGGTTGTCCCTTGCAGAACAATTGCCAGATGTCACCACTGTGACCAATGTACCACTGATTTTCAAATATATTAATTGCTTGTACCTCCCTTGGTCTACGGTTAAGTTTAAGGGCGCACATTTGCTCGACTTGATCATCTAGTCCTTCGAGCAGTGCCAACTCACAGGAAATAACAGACGTCGGTATGACACCTAATCTTTTTTGACAGTGTAGAAATCGGCTGCCTTTACACGTACTAAAGTCGTCATCTTGCAGTAATATGTATTGAGTACGTGCAAAGTTAATTCCTACGTACCTATAATCGCTATGGACTTCCATAGTCATATTTTCATAAACATTTTGTGTTGTAATGATTTTCCATAATTGAAATTGAAAATTTTGGTGTGCCACAGGTAATTTCAACTTTAGCACAAGCTGTTGTTTGCTACCATAAACAGCACGCACTAATGGCATGTGATAATAACGTTCCGTGTTTGGTGCGTCATAGGTAAGTTTCAGCCCCTGGTTCGAAAGGTACAACTGGGCGTCTGTAAGGATTTTCAGTAGTGTCCTAGGAGGTACAATCTCTGGAGGCAAATAACCGGATCATAGTTTTGTTAACGACTGTATGACAACGTGTGCCTCGTCAATTTGATCATGCCATCGATTGGTGCCTGCAATCCAGCTAGCCAAATCAAGTATAAACTGCATTTGCATGTTTGTTAGCTTGCCAAGGAAAGCGACTGCGGTGTCTAGCTGTCTTATCTCACCTGTAGTTGCCTTCTACAACTACGAATCTCGGTTACCGCAGACGTCAGCATGTCGAATTTAGCGTCTACATTTTTAAAACCTTGCATCGTAATGTTCGAAAACGATGCGATCATCTTTTTCGAATTCTCAATAGCTTTGTTATTTAAACGCACCTGTTTTTGTGCCTTTTGGAAGGCATAGCGGACGGTATCAGCATCAGCTCCGCCCTCATCACATCCTCCAAATATGGATTCAATGAAACAAACGATGCCGTGCAGCAGGTTTCGCCTATTTCTTTTTTCCGCCTTCACGTTCATGAAGATTTCAAAATCTGCCTCAATCTTTTCAATTCATTGGCAAAATTATCGTAAGTGTTCGTGGCGGTGGTGTTTAACATGTTGGCTATTAAACAAAACTTGTGAAACCAAACCGGCCCACTTCCCTTTGAATTCGAATCACAAGGTTCTGAGTTAATTGGTACTTGATTTGGTGGAGTAAAGTTCAGTGGGATATTGACGTAGTGGTATAAATAGTCTTGAGTGTTGTCCAGTATTTCGGATTCCACAAATACCACACCAAATCTGGTGTTTAGCCTCATCGCCTTTTTTGAATTTGCGATTTGCAAGTTTTTAGCGCTTGCTGCCATTCTAGTGCACAAAAAAGTTGAAAAAACTATGATAGCCAGCAAATACCGAACGACCGTCTGTGTCGTTTTGACATTTGGAACTGCAGCGGCTGACTATTTACGGCTTTCTTCTGCTTCTCGCAGTGCCTTTTTGACTCCCTTGTGCATTTTCGACATGTTGAGTGTCGCTTTATGCACTTCGAAGTCTGCACAACTCCGCATCTACGTACGCGTAGTCATGCGAACCAAAGAATTCGACCAATACCCATGTACCCTTCTTTTTCGGCATAGGAATATGCACAGTATCTGGCTCCAATACTTGCGCAGGCCACAGAGGATAGCCTCTAATTTTCGCCCAGAGCACTGTTTTTGGAAGCCATTTCTTTACGTTCTGTGCTGTGGTCTCATCAGTTTTGTCAACTTCGAGAGTGTCTTCAGGCTCGGAAATGATTTCTTTTTCCATTTCATTTTCAGCCTGTGAATCCACTGGATTACTGGCATCTAGTTTCAAACGATTAACGTTCACCAACTTTATTTTACCCTTATGACCGGCACAGGGTTGAATTTGGGCCAGCTCTGGTGTTGGTCTCTGTACTACAACGTACAGGCCTTTCCAAAGATGTGATAATTTAGCTGTTTTGCCTTTGCCAACCGTAGGCTTATACAGCCACACCTTTTGACCGACAGCCAGTTCCGCTGTTTCAGCTGATCTATCGTAATAGAACTTCTGTTTCTCTTGAGCTTCACTGTTGTTCTGTTTTACTGATTTTCGCACTTCTGATATCTTTTCAATCATGCGCTGCTTATATTCCCCCGCTTCTGCGGTAACTGGCAAATTTTGACGCATATTTGCGTCAGCCGGCAAGTATGGATCTCGTGCGTAGGTAATGAAGAACGGCGTTTCAGCTGTGGAATCATGCAAATTTGTTCGAATCGCTATTAGGGCGTAGGGAAGCAACAAATCCCAGTCCCTCTGATTACTACTGACGTAGTGAGAAAGAGTAGACAGCAAGGTTTTATTTGTTCGTTCACAATTCCTTTTTTTTTTTTAATTTTTTATTTTATTTTTAAATTTAATTTTTTTTTTTGTGGTTTTAATTATGAGATTTAGTTTTTTGTTAAATTAGAAATTTTAATAAATTAAATTGTGATTTAAAGTTTTCATTTGTTACAAAAAGCACAATTCCCGTCAGTCTGCGGGTGGTATCCCGGTTGTTTTGGGATGATTAGTTTTTGTCAGTAAAAAGAATGACTCTCTAAATTTTACAATTTTTTATACATCCCGTACCAAACTTTTGCGTCAGCACCGCCTGGGACCAAAACTATATAAACCCCTGGCGAGAGAACCCGCCACTATTTTGCCAAAACCCTTGCACTTCGCCATACTTCTAGCCTACTTTCTATCTGTTTGTATACATCTGTACCTGTTTATATATAATTATATTTGTCTATATTTTTTATATCTGTTTTTTTGGGTTTTATTTTACTCCACTTCTACCTGAGTACCCTATACTACCCATTCAATAAACCCATAACTTCTATCGGTGTTTGTGTTTTCTGTTCTTTAAATTTGTTCCGCGGTCATTATCATTACAATTCAGCTCAGGTCAACGTAGTGCTTTTACCTTAGACAAAAAATTTGTTCCGCGGTCCTTTGTGCCCGCGGTGCCCCGTGCCTACAAATAATCTCCTCGACAAAAAATTTTGCTACAGTCGCAGCTTTTATATCTGCCAGTGGGAATGCCTCAGGCCATTTGGTAAACAAATCTGAGAAAAAAAGTATGTGTTTGTTTCCTTGCGTTGTAACCGGCAATGGACCAACTGCATCCACGCTTAGTATCTCAAAAGGCTCCGTTGTAGAAATTGGTTTCAGCGGAGCTTTTATGTGTCTTTTGGGGGCCTTTTTGGAAACACAGCTGACACATGATCGAACCCATTCTCTCACGTCAGCGTACATTTCTTCCCAGAACACTCTTCGTCGCATTTTTCCGAAAGTTTTATCAATACCAAAATGACCAGCCATCAAGTCATCGTGAAAAATTTCGAGAACTTCACTTTTCAATGAGGCGGGGATTACCAGTTGTAACCATGTTTGTTTTCAACGGTTACTACTGTGATCATGCCAGATGTGATACAGCGCACCATCCTCTACCAGATACGCGTGAGCACTGGCTAGTATTTTGCGAGCTAGATGTGGATCCTCAGGCAATTCGCCATTCGCCAAGTAGTGAATCATGGAGGAAATCTCAGAATTTGTTTGTTGTCTTTTTACCTTCTCGAGTAAGCTTTCGAGACAGTTTTCAGTGTCAGTTTCCTCATGTTCTGTTTCGGAGAGCACAGCACACAGCAAGTGCTTGTGGCATTCGGCACAACGCATCTGCATTCGTGTTAAATTTTCCTTGTTTATGAATTATATCGAAGTCATACTGTTGCAGTTCTAGCGCCCATCGACACAGGCGGCTAGAAGAATCTTTCATGGTCATCAGCCATTTTAGAGGCGCGTGGTCGGTGTGAATTGTGAACTTTCTACCGTACAAATACGGTCTAAAGTGTTTGGTGGGCCATATAATGGCAAGTGCTTCGCGCTCAATGGTGGCGTATTTTGCTTCAGCCTTTGTCAAGACTCTCGACGCGTACGCGACAACTACCTCGCCGGCTTCCTGGTGCTGACCCAGAACAGCCCCTAAGCCGTAGCTGCACGCATCAGTTGCTAACGTAAACGGAATCAAAAAGTTTGGATAAGCGAGGATAGGCGTCTCTAGCAATTTCTGCTTGAGTGTTTGAAACGCTGTTTCGCACTCCTTAGTCCAGCAAAACGACACTTCGTCTTGTTCGGTTGCCTTATGAAGGGGGTTTGCAATACTTGCAAAATTTTTAACGAACCGTCGATAATAGGAGGCTAGACCCAAAAACGGACGAACTTCCTTTGGAGTATTTGGTCTTTTGCAATTTTCTACTGCACTGATTTTGCCAGGATCGGGTCTTACACCTTCTGCTGAAATCACATGTCCTAAGAACGGAACTTCTTGTCGACCAAACAAGCATTTCCTCAGCTTTAGCTTGAGTCGGCCTTGCCGTAGTCGATCTAACACACTCCGCAAGGCTCCTAAATGTGATTCGAAGTTTGGTGAGAATGCTAAGATGTCGTCGATGAAGATAAGACATTTTTCGCCTAGAAGGCCCACGAACAAGAACTCCATTGCTCTTTGAAATGTGCTGGGGGCATTTTTCAAGCCAAAGAGCATTCTTGTATACTCAAAAATGCCAAAAGGACTTGTGAAAGCAGTCTTCTGTCGATCTAACTCATGTACTGCAATTTGATGATAGCCAGATGCCAAGTCCATAGTTGAAAAGAACTTAGCACCACCTAACTGTTCTAAAGTTTCCATGATGTTTGGCAGCGGGTAATAATCTCCCAGTGTAACCGCATTCAATCTTCGGTAGTCAATAACTATTCTGTTCGAACCATCTTTTTTCTTGACCAAAATAATGGGACTGGCCCACGGGCTGGAGGATGGTCGGATAATACCGCTGTCCTCCATTTCTTGCAGCTGTCGTTTGACATCACTTTTCAACGCTTCTGGCACTCTGTAAGGCCTGCTGCGTATAGGGAGGGCGTTTCCAGTGTTGATCGTGTGCTCAATACTGTTGTTTTGATACCATTTTGATACTTTTGATATAAATATGATACTTGGGTATTAATACTTTTGATACCAGTATCAATATTAAAATTGGTATCAAAAGTATCATATTTAAATTATGGTATCATATTTAAATAATTTGGTATCATATTTATATCATATTTAAATTTTTTCCGAGTATCAAATATCAAAAGTATCATATTTAAATTCAAGGTATTGTATTTATATCATATTTAAATTTTTTCCGAGTATCAAATATCAAAAGTATCATATTTAAATTCAAAGTATTGTATTTATATCATATTTAAATTTTTTCCGGGTATCAAATATCAAAAGTATCATATTTAAATTCAAAGTATTGTATTTATATCATATTTAAATTTTTTCAAAGTATCAAAATTATATATTGTATTTAAATTCCAGTATCATATTTAATATTAAAATTTTGATTCCCACGCTTAAAGGCGGCACCTTTTGATGTTTGTGCAGGCTAATAACGGCGGCATTCTTTGATCTCGCCTTTAGATCCCCTCCTTTTCTGATTGGCTACTGCTCCGTTTCTGTATTTTAGAGGGCATTACCAGTTGAGCTGTACCATAAAAACAAAAAAGGGGCACCCTTGTGTAAAATTTCAGGCGGAAAAGTCTAAGAAAATCAATGAATAGGCAGTAGGCTGGTAGTTCGGTTGGTTTTGTAGCATTTTGATACTTTTGATATAAATATGATACTTGGGTATTAATACTTTTGATACGGGTATCAATATTAAAATTGGTATCAAAAGTATCATATTTAAATTATGGTATTATATTTAAATTATTCAGTATCATATTTATATCATATTTAAATTTTTCCCAAGTATCAAATATCAAAAGTATCATATTTAAATTCAAAGTATTGTATTTATATCATATTTAAATTTTTTCCAAGTATCAAATATCAAAAGTATTTTATTTAAATTATTTGGTATCATATTTATATCATATTTAAATTTTTTTCAAGTATCAAATATCAAAAGTATCATATTTAAATTCAAAGTATTGTATTTATATCATATTTAAATTTTTTTCAAGTATCAAATATCAAAAGTATTTTATTTAAATTCCAAGTATCATATTTATATCATATTTAAATTATTTTGCGGTATCAAAACAACAGTAGTGCTCAATAAGCGTACAGTGACCTAAATCTATGTCATTTTTGGCGAAAACGTCTGAAAATTCATTTAGTAATTTCAGCAACTGCGTTTTCTCCGTGCTGTCAAGGCACGTATCTTGCCAATTTATCTCGTCCAGCACTGAGTCGTTGCTTTTAAAATGTTTGGTTTGTGTAGTTGCGAACGCCAAATTTTCTATCTTTTCCACACATGGTATAAATTTGCCAATTGTTAGATTTTTTGCTATGTCTATTGGATTCGTTCCAATATTGAAAATGAAAAATGGGAACGTCTGAATTCCTTCTGAGATCGTTACTGCAGCATCAGCCGCCACCAGCGAATATTTGTCAAACAGTTGTGAGTGTATTTCAATCATGCCAGCTTGAGCGTCTGTGGGTGTTTCGAGTCCAGCAATAATTTTGGCGCAGTGCCTGCCGGGAATACGTATACTTCTCGTCAGGGCTACTCGGTTTGTATACGCTGCTACAGTCTTGTTTGCCTGGGGCTCAGTCTGCCACAAGTCCAGTGCCATGGACTTAGTGGCCAATTTCCCCTCTGCAAAATCGACCTTAGCTGTGAAAGACACTACTGCATCTGTGCCCAGGATGACATCAAAGGGACAGTACTTTAGAGCGTGCACTTCGACTTCCTTAGTCTCCTTACCCAGGGTCATAGGCACAACATTACTTCCCATTACCGGTAAATTGCGTCCGGACAAGGAAACACATTTGGCTACCGACTCCTTTATATTTCCGTCTAGTTCTGGTCTCACTAATGTTATAGTGCGACCAGTATCAACCAACATTTCAGCGGGGATGTTATTGACCCGCCCATAAACTATTGGTGTTTTTCCGTACATTTTGTCCACTAATCCTACCAGCTCTGTTTTGTCGGATCTTGCACTTATTGCGCCTGTCTGGTCAAGAACAACTACTCGAGCGAACGTCTCAGCTTTCGAGGGTTCGTTGGAGTTTAACAGTCTTGAAATCAATCTTTTGTTCTGTTCCTTCAGTGTTTCTATTTCAGCGGCCATTGGCGCTATCTGCGCCGAACTGCCAGGACTACTTACTTGAGTGATTTCTGGTGTGCTGTCTGCGAAGCCCACTACTTGTGAGGGTTGATTTTGTTCTGTCGTAATTGGGTATCGCCGTGGGGTTGGATTTGGTTGCTGTCTGTGCGTCCCCCACTGCTTGAGGCAACGTGCCTGGATTTGTACGGGCTTACCACAACCATTGCAAATCGGCCTGCCGTCTACAGTACGACGGTTCCTGCCAGTCTGCGGTCGATAGCCGTCAGGTTGTGGTGGCGCATAGTCTTTACTACTGGACTGATTTTGCTGATTCTGGCTCAGGGCATTTAGTGTTTTTAACAGTTCTTGGAAAAGCTTACCTGACTGTTCTGTTTGCTCTTTCATATCTTTTATTAATTGCAGAAGAGGATCGGTCGGTGTTGGCTGCTCTAGCCGTACAGCCCTAGTAGCACACCTTTCGCCGTCCATCTCGTCAAAAACTTCTTGTTCCTTTGCTCTAACCACTGCCTCCTCAAAATTTTCCGGTCTTGCTGACAGTACAAACCGGCGTATGTGTTTTTGTAAGCCGTTAACGAAAATTTCTTTCATTAGACGATCTCTAGGTCTTCCACTCATATGCTCACCATAGGCCTTTCTGGCTAGCTTTTGAATGTCTCGCGCATACTCCTCAACAGATTCTCCAGATCGTTGCGTGCGCCGATGCAGTTCAGAGCTACTCAAGCTCGCTACTGACTGAGATAAAACTTTATGCATATCATCCTTAATCCTTGCCCAACTTGCCTGAATTCCGGCAGGAAAACTTCCCCAGACGTCGGCGGCGTAGCCTTAAAGAAAGCCTGGCAACAGCTTTGCCTTGAAATCGTCAGGCCAGCCATTCACAAGAGCTACACGCTCAAACAGACCAATAAACTCATCAAAATCATCTTGCAATTCCCCCTTAAAAATGGGAATATGCCTTGGGTTAATGATACAGGGAACCATACCAAGGTCCTCCTTTGTATCTGTTTCTGTCATGTTCCTACTTTGTATTAATTCGCGTAGAAGAAACTCGGCATTCAATGCTACTAGAAATTTTGGTCCAAACCAGTGCCCTAGGGGGAAAACTTCAGTTACTGCACAATCTTCGTCGTAAAATAAACTTTGTAGTGAATCCTCAAGTATGAAACTTTTGAAACGTGAGCATTCAAATGTGCTAGGTGCACTCTCTGACCCAAAACTGTCAGACTCTGCGAGTTCCGTGTTTTATTTTAATGATTAAATCCTGCTCGCGACGCCAGATGTAACCGGCTGCTGAGTTACAATGAAACAGGCAGGTTCTTGTTTTAACTGCAGCCTCGAGTGCGCCAACAGCTCTGTCGACGCCTAATCTAATGGGCAATCAAGTAACTGAACTAGCTCTACTTCACTTATCACTGACCTAAGCTACTTCTACTTGACTTAAACTACACGACGCTACGACTAGACTAAAAATGATCAACACACGAAGTATATAATTGAGTTTATTAAAATAAGCAGCATAAATGCACGGTTAACATACGGACACTGGCTTTCCCCCAGTCCCGCTTTCTCGGTCAGATGCTCAGTAGTCTCAGCTGAGTTACAGTCTTAACTCTAGACTGACTACACACTTCGACTATGTCCAAGCCGCTTGTTTCCCCTATTCTGCAAACCCTTGGCAAATTTTTGCCACAGGTCGTCCAGGCTGCACTTTAGCGGAGCTTGCTACTTGCAGCTGTGAGTCAAGCGGACTGACTGTGGCCTAATTTCACCTCACTTATATACACCCAGCTGAGTCAGGCTGACTCAATATGTCACCATTATTGCGCAACATTGCGCTTGCGCAATAATGACTGGCTAAGCTAAGGCCGCTTACGCAGAAGTAATAAATGAATTATTGTTATCAACAATACATTAAGAAAGAAACGTGAATTTCAACAGACGTTGTTAATTAAATGAGCTGTAATTAATTTACGTATATACTATATACTAACGTTAAAGTTAAACTCTTTAGTGTGCCCGTTACACTTAGTAGAGCACTTTGGGGGAAGCATTTTTGCTTCAAGAACCCCTATTTCATTTTTTAGATTTTCTGAGATATGATCCCCCGAAATCTGAACCCTCAGTGAGGGACGTTTTGGTAATTTTTTTCGGGAACCGGGGTTCTTTGCGCTCTAACGTGGGATCAAGTGCAGTTGGGGGGCACCTTGAGGGAAGCATTTTTTGTAATAGAACTCCTATCCACAAATATGGATTTTCTGAGCTATGACTTTTCTGATACTAAGCTAAGCCCCATACTAAGCCTAGATTAAGGCCAAGTTTGAAATTGGTCAAAAATTTGGCGTTCCTCGTGAATTTGGCTCATTTTTTAGACGGAATGGGGTCCACTAGCTTTTGTATTGGTTCTAAAAAACTGTAAACATTATATATTTTGACTCTATTTAAGGTGGCACTCCTGAAATGTGGGTTTTGGCCATTATTTTGAAAACGCGCAAAAATAAACATGCATCATAAGAACAAAAGTTGATCAGAAGTGAATTTCCTTCAATTTGATGTACATATCACATAAAAAATTTTTTGAACATTTTTGAGCAAATTTCGTCAAGAAAAATAGATTTTCACGGAAATGCCTTCGCAAGCCAGTGCATTTACACGTATGTAATGAATTTGAAAGGCTGAAAAACACTAGCAGTTGTGTTTTACTGGAACGTAATTAAAAATTTTTGGTGTTTTATTGAGTGTGGTATAATTTTTTTGTGAACTAACGCAATACTTTCTGCATGAGACAGAAATATAGTGCGTGTGAATACAAACGCAAATTTTCGGCTTGCGATTTTAAAAAATTGGCTCAACGAAAAAAGTTAAAATTTGGCACATAAATGCACCTTCTCATACTCGAGCGGTCGCAAAATTTGATTTTCGGCAAATCGATAGATCTAAGAAATTTAGCCAAATTTATGTTTTTCAAAAATCGCGATTTTAGTGTTTTCCGATATATCAATCTTATTCATCAAAAATGACTTTTTGCGACCGCTCGATCACGTTGAGGCGAGCAAAATGAGCTATTGATTGTGCAACAGCTACTTACTTGCGAAGAGAAATCGCAAGCCGAAATTCCACTCACGTTTGGTCTACAGTGAATGCTAATTTGTATCAATCAACTTCATTTTTTGTATTTAGGCATACTTTTACACCAGCTTGCCATTGTGTATCTAAAATTGGCCCCAAACTGCCGTTTTTTGAAAAGTCACATTTCAGGAGCGCCACCTTAAGCACGTACATATGTAGGTACGTTTGGAACGAGAAATATAAGGTTTTTCGAAAAAAATTGCTAGGGGTTCTTGAAACAAAAATGCTTCCCCCAAGGTGCTCTACTCAAAAAAATAGTAGGGATGTCGCTTATGTCACTTTTTTGACATCCGCGGACGCGGATGCGGATGTCGACTCCTGACATCCGCGCGGATGCGGATGCGGATCTTTTTAGAGTACGTTCTAGACAAGATTTCAAGTCAAGTCTTCAACCAACTGTATAAAAGTTATTGTTTAAACTTTAAGCTTATATAAATTCTACAGTTATTTGTATTAACTAGAGCTACAAGGTTGTATTGCTGAACTGTTCACAGCCTGAACCGATTTTCAAAATTTTTTCAGCCAAAAGTAACTTGGAAGTTACTTTTTCAATGGTAGCAGCAAGTTTTTATTTGATAAAGTATTTTTGCCTGAATTAAATTTTACGCAAAAAAATTGGACAAAGTTTTATTTTCAGCTAAAGCTTACAGCCTACGAGCTTCTAACCTAGCCTGTTCGAAAGAACGTTCGATTTTGACCCCCCCCCTAGGTTTGGGGGATATAGGGGGACTCCGGATCATTAGTCGAAAAAATGCCGTTTTTCCGACTTTTCAACCCCTAAGCGTTTTAACACCTATAATTTCACTCTAGATTTTTATTAAATAGGGCGACAGCTATTTTGGGGGCTAGAGATCAGATTGGGGGCTTGGCTGACGATGGGGGTTCTATATTTTTTAGTGTTTGGCCGATACCAAAAAATACCGATAGCCGATACCGATAAAAAAATACCGATACCGATTGGTCAATTCTAATATTCATTTTAATGTCACGTGCGTCTGTCATTTCAGATCGGCTGTGAAGTTGTCATATATACGTATAATATACCATGGACTGTGTTATGTATACAGACATACAGTATTTCTGTGGACTGTACTTGATTGTGTGGATCAAGTGCAGTTGGGGGGGGGGGGAAATAGTGGACCTATTTTTCGGAGTAGAGCACCTTGGGGGAAGCATTTTTTGTAATAGAACCCCTATCCACAAATTTGGATTTTCTGAGCTATGACCCCTTGAAAATTGCATTTTCAGTGTATTTGGACGTGAACGTAGGCCAAAGTTCGAAGCCAAAATTGGCTATAATCTTTGTTTTTGGATAGTTTTGAGTGCGTTATGATGTTTTAAGGCATCGTCTAGGCTTAGTTGGCAGGATTCTCTAGGCTAAGCTGGCAGGATTTTTTCTGAAAATTTCGATTTTTTATTGCCTAAGCCTGAGTCTAAGCCTAAGCCTGACCTAAGCCTAAGCCTAAGCCTGATACTAAGCCTAAGCCTAAGCCCCATATATACTGAGCCTAAGCCCTAAGCCTAAGCCTAAGCCTAAGCCTAAATTAAGGCCAAGTTTGAATTTGGTCAAAAATTGGACGTTTCTGGCGAATTCGGCCAATTTTTCGGCTAAAATCCGTTCAAAGAGCCTTTGTTTTGCTTCTAAAAAATTGTAAGCAATAATCTGACACCATTTAGACACGATTAGAACGCAAAAATCAAGGGCTTCGGAAAAAAAATTGTATAACGTCCCTCACTGAGGGTTCAGATTTCGGGGGGTCATATCTCAGAAAATCCAAAAAACTAAATAGGGGTTCTTGAAGCAAAAATGCTTCCCCCAAGGTGCTTTACTCAAAAAAATAGGTCCACTATTTTTCCCCCCCAACTGCATTTAACCCTGATTGTGTTATCGTATGGGATCTTAATGAATGTCGGAATAACAGCATAAACTTGTGGTTGAGTGGGGATTCTCAAAAATGGGTCACAAGGCGGTGGGAGGGATTAGTCAGAGGGAAAAAAGCGTGAAGATCCTGACCCGGGCATGTGCCAAACTTTTAACGATGTGTCTTCTTTTATCTTAGTGAGTGTATTAATTATAAAAATGGCATCGTGGCTGATGGGTTTTGATCTCAAGGTTGAAGGATAGAATCCTCGCTAATCGGTATATAAATTGTAATCCCTTTGAGCGGCCAGATTCGGCCACATTGCGCCTGCCAACCCAGCGGTATAACCGTGAACCTTATGTCATCGGTAAATAGGTACTACAGTTATTTTGGAAAGTAACACAGTAACAGAAAGGATAATTATTTATCCGCTGGTCATCTAGCGATTTTTGCTTAAATTTTGACGCAAAACTTTAAAAATTGCAGCTTTTGGCTTCAGCAAGATAAACATCATTTTGGGGGAAGGGGTAAAAAATCAAGGGTGGGGAACAGGGGGATCCTACCCAAGGAGACAGAACGGGTATTGTACTGCAGCTATACGCACAGGCTACAAAGTTATGGTCAGTGTTCGTAGAATAGGTATGTAGTATATAATTGTAAGGTATATACTGACGCGGTCAACGCATGTGCATATTCGACGGTCTACTATGTACTTATGTGGCTTCCTAATTTTTTTAACGCGTGCTAGCAGTCCTGGTAATGTCTACCATGGAAAACTAAACAAGCATTCAGACAAGCATCTACCTACCACATACAATAGTGTTTCTGACTTTCTGAACTTGTGAAAACACAATAAGAGCTGAAATGATTGCCACACGGAGCTTCTGGTGCCTGTTGAAGTCTTTGATTAAAAAAGTTGGAGGTAAAAAACGTAAAAAGTTAGGTAAGACAACGCTTAAATTTCAAGCAGGTGAGCTGAGATAACCCAGGAAAAAAATATCGGTATCGGTATTTTTGAAATTTTAAAATACCGATACCGATACCGATACCGATATGCCTAATATCGGCCGATACCGATACCGAGACCGATAATCGGCCAAACACTAATATATTTTTATTAAAAGATGGGGTGGGAAGCATGTAGCAGCCAAAAATAATTTTTCCCCTATTTTTCAGTTTGACCTGACAGTACATTGTTAAGTTGAAACACGCCATTACTCAATTGTAATTTTGTAATCAGGGATCGACCGGAGTTCCGGTTCCGGTACTTTTTGGCTCCGGTTCCGGTTCCGGTATTTCAAAACTACCGGAACCGGAACCACAAAATTTCTGACAAAAGATTTTGCTTTGAATTTTGTGTTGTTCGTCCATGAAACTTTTTCGATAGGTCTCCAATTGACCACAATCGGCCTAAAAATCAAAATTTTCTACAGATTTTGTTCTGGCGAGACTCTTGCGACTCTGGTTAGTTTAGTCTTAGTCTTCTTTCTTATTCTCTTTCAGCAAAGCTCATGCATCCAGCATATGTAGTGTACGAGTATATATACGTCTTGCATACTTATATACATATAAACTTATATACTAGCTTAATACATTGTTATCCTTTGTGCTTTATTGTCTTAAAACGGATATTATATATATATATAGTATTTTTTATTAATTAATTTAGTATTTTTCATTCTGGAATTCTTTCTTATGTTGCAATGCTTATTCTCTATCAGCAATGCTGTGCTTCTGTGACTAATTTCTTGTATTGCTTCAACTACCTCAATGAAAGCCTAAGGTCTTCGAATGGGGGGAATTCCGCGAACCCGAAATTTTTTCCAGTGATTTTTTACACAAGGGTCCCCCTTTGGTTTTTATGGCCCAGCCGGAAAAATTTTCTGACACGTGACCAAATTTGGCCGAAAAATTCCCCTATATTTTGGGGGCTGCCGCCGCCAGACCCCTGCGGCTCTGTGGCTTACTAGGAAATCCTCGTTATTATCTTTCGTCAAAGCCTATGCATGTATACACAAGTACATTATGCTGCATTTGCATGTTTACACGAGTATATTATGCCACATTTATATACTTGTGTAATACACTGTTTGATGTGACACTCAATTAATGTTTTAAATTTTGTCGAAAAACTTTCTGATACGTCTCCAGTTGACCAAATTCGGTCTAAAAAGTGGAAAAATCGCCAATCTTTTTTCTGGGGGCTGCCACCCCCAGACGCCTGCAACCTTCTGGGTTGGTAATCTTGCGTTTGCAAGGCGTTTTATGAGTATTACAATCAGGGTTCGCAGTCTCGGTTTCGGTTTCGGTCTCGGTCTCGTAAAAAACCCGAGACTTGGCTGGTCTCGATATCGAGTTGATTTGTCACTACAAATTTGCTGGCTTGAAGATTCAGTGGTCATATAGCCAGTGGCTTTACTTGCAACTTCACTAAGCCCGAATTGAATGGCAGTTTAAATTAAGGATCTGAAGAAACCTGATACAATCAAAAAATTTCGGGCTATGGGTGTTGGGGTGGTTGGGGCATTAAGATCAAACCTTATCCCACATAACTGAGAAACTATAGTCCAGTTATGTATCTACTAAGTACTACTAAGTGCTACTAAGTATCTCAAATTTCTAAAATGGACAAACAACAAAACAAGAATACATTTTAAAATAGGTCCCCCAGGGCTGGTCTCGGTCTCGTAGGCCTCGTTTGGGTGGTCTCGGTCTCGGTTGCAAACCCGAGACTTGCCAACCCTGATTACAATTGCTAAAAACTGCATTTTATCCCACTGAAGTCATTCCCACCCTAGCGAACGACCGGAGGTAAAATTTTGCCGGAGCCGGAGCCGGAGCCGGAGCCGGATACAAAATGCCGGAGCCGGAGGTTTTTTGTATTTTACAAAAAAATTTCAATTAGTAAAAAATGTTGACAATTGTGAAAAAATTTTCAAATTTTTTCGAAACAGCATTTTTTAATGTTTCAACAGTCACGCCCCATTTCTATACATATGTCTTTATATACACACTCATACGACCACTGGCCACTGACTGGTCCCGTTTTTTGGTGATCTCACAAAAAATTTTCATCAACATTGATAAAAAGTCAAAAATTTGGTCAAATTGACCAGTATGGCATTTTGACTGCGGTGTCATGGGCAGGTGTCAGGAGTCAGAGAGAGAGCTGGTTGTTCAGGCCTTCAGGGTGTCCGTCTGAACCTCCCCCTTTTAGTCAAACCTTGCAAAATTGTCAAGAATATATATACGTATATAAGAATATATACACCCAAATAAATAGACAAATTTGGAAAAGATTGCACTTTGTAGAAGATACGACGCCGTAAATGTCTGTAGCTTCCGGGGATTATATACCGCCGCCCCCCCCCGACCCCTGTAATTTAGGCGTATATCAGCCACGTTGTAACCAGGAAAAATATTTAGGGGGAATGACTTTTCGATTTTTTGTAATGGGTGAAAATTAACATTTTTGCTATTTCAACACAAAAATTTGCGAAATAACAGCACATTGCACATGCAAACATATTTGACCGGCCGAAAACATCAATGCTAAAACTCAAGTTCAAATCATTAAGTCACATAGTTACAAGCTTATAGGGGTCTGGGGGCGGCAGTGTGAGTGTGAGAAACTTTTGATTTTTAGGCCGAGTTTAGTCAATTGGAGACGTAAAAATACACATTGCTAGAGAGGGGTAGTCATCTCCATCACAACTGGCAGTAATATAGGTACTGTAATCGACTAACCGCTTCGTTAATCTTGCGATTTTTTCTCAAAATTTGAACTTTTGGCTAAAATTTGAACTTTTGGTTAAAGTTTGAACAATGAAAATTCTCCGGCTCCGGCACTTTTTTAGCCGGAGCCGGAGCCGGAGGCTCAAATCCGGCCGGAGCCGGAGCCGGAGCCGGAGCCTCCGGTCGATCGCTATCCCACCCACCCCCCCCCCGACATTTGTTTCTGGGTACGCCACTGGACTGGTATATATCCCATCATTCTCTGGGCATGAAAGGGTTGAAACAGGGTTTGCAGGGGTTATTTGCGTAAAAACCTGTATGTATTTTAAAATCTGGGGACTGTTAGAAGCGTAGTAAAAAATATGAGGAAAAGTAAACACAAAAATATTTTTTAAATAATGCAAAATATAGGGTCTTTTTGAAGGGGGTTCCGGTTCCGGTATTTTTAGGTGGTTCCGGTTCCGGTTCCGGTAGTTTTAGGGTTCCGGTCGATCCCTGATATATATATTTATTATATATATATATATATATATATATATATATATATATATATATATATATATATATATATAGAGTATATATTTTATACATTACATATATATTTTTTAATATGCTAAGCCACCTAGTTTTATGCAATATATCAGGGATCGACCGGAACCCTAAAACTACCGGAACCGGAACCGGAACCGGAACCCCCTTCAAAAAGACCCTATATTTTGCAATATTTTCAAAAAAAATTTTGTTTACTTTTACTCACATTTTTTATATATATGCAAATCTTCTATACACTTAAATACACTTTTGACATTTATTTTAGTATTTACAGTAATTTAGCACTTTAATTCATAGTGCAAACGCGAGATCAGTGAGCTACAGGTTGCAGGGGTCTGGGGGCGGCAGCCCCCAGAAAAAAATGGAGATTTTTTAACTGTTTACGCCGAATTTGGATAACTAAAGTCGTATCAGAAATTTTTTCCGACAGGTACAGTGTATTATACAAGTACATTCAGCATAATGTACTTTTGTAGACATGCATAGGCTTCGATGAAAGATAATAGCAAGGAGTAGTCAGCCATAGAGATGCAGGGGTCTGGATAGGGTTGCCCTCAGAAAAAAATTCAAAAATTTTTGGATTTTTAGGCAAAATTTGGTCAATTGGAGACGTATCAAGAAATTTTTTCGGCGGGGCGATAAAAACCAAAGAGGGGACCCTTGTTGACAATTTCTTAAGGTATATAGACCTTAAGGTTAACTTCTTAAGGGGACCAAAAGGGGGGAGATCGCGGCCCCCGCGACCCCCCTTCCTATCTACGCCCTCTCGTGGACATTAAAAACACGTGACTTGGAGAAAATTGGGGGGCGGGGGGGCGGCTGTATGTTAGATAGTAAAGCCAGTTTCACACGAGGGGGATTATCAAGGGGATCTTCCTCAGGGGGATCCCCATGGGCTTCGATGAAACCTGGGGATCGCGTCCCCAAGGGGATCCCCTTGGGGGTCCTCATGGGGAATTTGCTTATCGCTCTCCGAGCGTTTTTTCAAGGGGATCTACATCAGTGGCCAATCAAATTAAGTCACGTGCGTCTGGGGATCCCCTTGCGTCCCCATGCGTTCCCAAGGGGATCCCGTCGGGACGCGTGGGGACGCAAGGGGATCCCCTTGAAAATCCACCTCGTGTGAATCAGGCTTAAGATTTACACAGATTACATAATTTTTCAGTGTAGCGTGAAAAACCGAGGACCTTCGACCGTTGGCTTTCATTGAGCTAGTTGAAGTAATACAAGAAGTTGGACACAAAAAGCACAGCACTGTTGATAAAGAATAAGCACTGCAACAATGCTAGAATAAAAAATCAAAAGCTATTTGTATGTAGTCCTAGTACTAGTACTATAAATATTACAATATCCGTTTTAAGACAATACAGCACAAACGATAACAATGTATTAAGCTAGTGTATATTTAAATTTGTATTGTATTTTGTATTTGGATTTAAAGTATATGTACATACATCATACATGTATGAGGGGGGGGATGGGGGGGACCCCCCCCCCAAAATCGAGGGGCCGGGGGGAAGGGTCCCCAAAATTCGGGTAAAATTTAGTAAAAATGGCACTTTTTTGGGAAAATTTTACAAAATTTCGCAAAATTGAGGGTATTTTTGGTCGATCTGGGGGGGAGGGTCCCCAAAATTTGGCCGGAGAGGCCCCCCCAAAATTTTGACCCCCTTACATGTATGACATACATGTATAAGTATGCAAGATTTATATATACGCGTACAGCACACAATATGTTGAACGCATGAGCTTTGATGAAAGAGAATAATAAACAAGACGAAGATTAAACCAGCTACAGAGTCGCAAGAGGCTCGCCAGAACGAAATCTGAAGAAAATTTTGATTTTTAGGCCAATTGTGATCAGTTGGAGGCCTATCGGAAAATTTTCATGGACGAACAACACAAAATTAAAAGCAAAATCCTTTGTCAGAGAAATAGTGGTTCCGGTTCCGGTTCCGGTACTTTTAAAATACCGGAACCGGAACCGGAACCAAAAAGTACCGGAACCGGAACCGGAACTCCGGTCGATCCCTGCAATATATATATATATATACTGATGAAACTGTATATATGTCTCTTTGCCGCACTCACAAATAACATTTTCATGGGGAGCATGAAGAAGTTTTGTTAGTTTCCAAATTTTGAGAAGGTTTTTTTCTTTTTCTCGAAATTTATAAGATGCGACTTGGGACGTTTTGCCTCTATACGGAAGATATATATTTGTTTTTTGTTGTTTATTTCAGGATGAGCACAGCAGTTTTTCGTCTAGCCCTTGAAGACGTGGCCTTTGGCGTGAAAGATTCCGTGGTCGGATTTTTGACCTTTTATCGGCTGGACCGACAAAATTCTGAACAATTACCCTCCACTCCTTCCAAGGGCCCTCGGACAACATTACAGCAGCGCCGTGAAGAGGCTGCCAGGCTTCGGGCTAGCGACCCCGGGGTCGGCGGTTCGAATCCCACCGGTCCCGAAGTGACTGCCGCTTTTCAAAAACGCGTCAGTGCTCGCAAACGCCTATTGCAGTGTTGCGCCCTAAACGTTGCCTGTTGCCTGATATTGCAATATATATGCCTGCCCTGTTTACACTGGCTTTTGACTAAAAGTTTTGGTCTTTTTTTCGGTGGTGATTCGAACAGTTCGGTTCTGCGGGCTTTTATCGCGTGCATGCAGGCTTTTTGGGTCGTTCCCTTGTTTCTCATGAGCCGACTGATAAATGCACTCTGGTTTCAGGATATTGCAAATGCCGCTGCTCGTAATATTGCGCCCACGGCACAACCCAGTCTCAGCGTTCCCCCACCCACTGTCCCAACGTCTGTCAGTCGCCAGGTGGCAGATTTCGTCCTAAGCCTGGTGCTTGAGGCCGTCTTTCTAGGCCAAGCAATGTTGGTCAATCTAATTCCGCTCTACCCGGTGGCTCAGATTTTCTACTTTATGCATATTTGCTTGCTCTACTCTCTCTACGCCTTCGAATACCTCTGGATGCATCAGGATATAGACCTAGCCAGCCGGCTGGATAGAATACAATCGGACTGGCTGTATTTCCTGGGCTTTGGCACCTTGCTAGCCGTGGTCACCCTTCTACCAACTTCGTATGTGCTCAGCGGCTGCATTTTCGGAGCCCTGTTTCCATTTTTTATTGTGAGCAGCTTTGAAGCTCGAAATCGCCGGGCTGATACTTCCCTGGCGGTGAGTCCGATTCAGCTGTTCTCGCCCTCCATCTGGGTTTGCAATCGGGTCTCTGTACTTTTGTTCGGACATCCGCGCTATGGGAGAAAAGTGGTGAAATTTAAATGAGTGGTCTTGATTAGGGTGTTTTTTTGTGTATAATTGTATTATATAGCTGCTTTTTGTGTGATTTCATGTCTGTGTGGGCAGTTTGTACGTTGCTGTAATAATTGTGCAACAAGAGAACGGCAGTGAATTTCGATTTCGGCGGGGGGGGGATGGTCTGCAGAAAGTTTTCTTTTATGTTTCAGTTTTAAGCCTAGTGGTTACAATATTGCAGAGATCGTATTGTCAAAATTACCTGCAGGGAAAGTTAGGCCGCCCGTACTCACAGGTAAAGTTAAGGTAATGTCGTATTCTCAGACAATGACTAAAGCCCATGTCACAGCTAAAGTTATCTTACCTATATATATGTTTTTTGAGTCGTTGTTTATAGATGTGGGGGGTCTAGGGGAGATGGTAAGGCCCCCCCCAAGACTCTGAGATAAGCCCCCTACTTGGCTGTTGTGAAAAACGGTGTCCTGAAGCTAACAATTTGCTCCTGCCTGATGACTGTATGCTCCAAAAAAGAGCAGAGCAAAGACCGAAAAATTGCTGAAAATTTATCAGGAATGGTGATTGAACGATTTATATTGTCGTAATGGAGTATAAAAGTCCATCTAATATATGGACATGTTTACATTTCAAAATTTTACTTTATGAAACCAGCTAATATTCTTTTGTGGCCTCGCGGTTTAGTGTTTACAGTGTTTACGGATGTGCCCTGCCGTTACGGATGTGATGTATAATTTGTAATTCTGGACACCCCAGAATCATTTGTTATGTAAGTCTTTGCTGAAAAGGCTGTTTTCAAAAACATCTTCGTCTAAAGCACAGTTCATACCATACATGGGCGTGGGGGGGTTTTCACCCCCCCCCCCAGAAGGCATCCTCACCCCCCCCCCCCCCAGACAGGTCCGTCACCCCCCCCCCCCCCAGAATGTTTTGATGGTAGCTCAAGTTAGTGGCTCACGAAGCGAAATTGGAAATTGGTGGCTCACGAAGCACAAATAGCCGGAAAAGTTGCTCCGCATCCCCCCCCCCCCCGGTGGCTCACCTCCCCCAGAATTCGGTAGCTGCCCACGTATGGTTCATACTTGTCCTTATCTTTGTATCTATCGAAACCAAGTAAACTGTCCAGACAAGCTTCCTAATTTTTTCCATGATCGAAATTAGAGGTAAAGTCCAATCTTTTACGCCAAACAGCCGAATTTGTTATTCTTCATTGCAGTTGACGAAAATTTGTCCTTGTCTGTACCTCTGTGTCCTTAAGGACAAGTGTAAACCGTGCTGTAGGCCTTAAATCCAGTTTTCAGATTTTTTCCTTGATTTTCTAAAGTTCAAGTGTTGATCGCAGTCTGTTTATAGTCTTTTTACTCTAGTGTCTCTAGTAGTTTTGTAGCTGTATATAGTTTTTTATGATTCCAAACAATTAGACATTAAATTGTTGTTTTGGCTGTATATTGTGGCGTGCTTCTGTAAATAAACATTTTTTATTAGTTTATCGTGTTTAGTTTCGAGAAACGGCAGTATTTCCACTTGTGAAACTAATTTTTTAGTTATTTGTTTTATGCCTAGTTTAGTTTTAGTTTGTTTTGTAGTTCTTATTAGTTCTTTCTGATTAGTTGAGAATTTAGATAACCATTCGATCGACAGTGGCGCTCCTCAATTTTTCGGTGATGAGGGCTAAAAGAAGAGCTCAGGTTTTTTTCGAAAATTACGAGTAGTTATTCAAAAATAGTCCGTTTGGTTGTCAGGGGGTGAAGCGGTTTCAGCGTGTACAGCGACTGAAAAAGGGATTCAAATAGGTGAACCTACTGCCTAGTTTTTTGATTATGTGATTTTATGCAAACTAAATTTTTTATCCAGTGAGAACATGTTAAGGCCTATTCACACGAGGGCGCATTTTGCTCTATGGCGTACGCCGTGGCGCACGCCATGGCGCATGAGCGGGCGCACACGCACACTTGCATTATGCATTGTGTGAACTAATGCAGCAGGCAGTGTGAAAATAGAATGCGCCCGCACATGCGCCATGGCGTACGCCATGCAATGCGCCCTCGTGTGAATAGGCCTTTAGACCTAGTCCAATGTTGAACGCCTTTTGTGAGTCCGAATTTTATCAAGACTATAAGCTGATAAATTTTTCGAGCAAGTATTAAAGCAGATAATACCTGTTCGTATATCGGAAAAGTAAGGTAGTGCAGAAGTCTAGAAGTCTTTGAGAATCGTGTTTTGGAACTATAATTCTGTGGACAGATTACTCCGGCCGACTGTGTGATCGCCAACTTAAGTTGGCCAAGTTGGCAAATTTGCAACAAAGTTTAATAACAGTGTAGGACACTACACTTGGGCCCATATAATTTGTGGATGTTTATATTTGGAGCATTTCCTTAGGACGAACACTATTAGGTAGTTCATACAATTGTTGTTGACCCTTGACAGCGTAGAAACTCGATGGGGGGGGGTTTGAAAACTTGGTCGTCACAGAGGAGGAGATGGCTGAACGAATTTTTAGCCAAAACTACAACACACAGAATTTTTTGCATTGTTGATCGGTTTATCCAGTAAAGGTAAAGGTAATCTGCAGGCAAGATAATTATCCTTTGGCGTGTCAGCCCTCGGGTGCGGTGCTCATCTCCGTTACAAAGCCCTGGAGCGTCAGGGGTGCCACTTCAAGAGCGACTACATCCGTTGAGGGGGGGGCAAGCCCTCAAGGTATAATGCCCTACACAGACTCCTGTTACCGTCACACATTTATTGTGGCATGGTATTTATTTATCGACCCAATGAGGATGGGCTGCTGGGTTGGCAACAGTTTATCCAGTAAATGTCTCGTATCAGCGTCGTTTCTTTTCGCAGTTATGCATCAATTATATATATTTCAGTAAAATTTCTCGTCCGTAATGGTAGTTGAAGAAGACGGCAGCACGACCATCTACGGTCTCGAGCAGCAGTGTCGAACGCTCGCGGCCCTGAAGGGCGATCGTAGCCGGGTGGCCTTTCTTGTCGGCACTCAGTCACTGCGCGGAGAAAACCAAGTCTGTCTCATCGACTATGACGAGGAAAGTCACCAGGTGACCCGTCAGAGCTGGCTACACCCCCCCGGAGAATTGTGGTCCCTGGCCCCCTCCTACGCTGACCCCTCCTTGCTGGCGACAACCTACAGTGGCTTGGAAACAGGGGGCGCCGCGCCAAGGGGTGTACGCGCGGGATGCGGGCT
The DNA here is from genome assembly GCA_030248245.1 of Trissonchulus sp. WLG1_4. Taxonomy (NCBI): domain Eukaryota; kingdom Metazoa; phylum Nematoda; class Enoplea; order Enoplida; family Ironidae; genus Trissonchulus; species Trissonchulus sp. WLG1_4. The sequence continues at coordinate 399 of JASANF010020524.1, read as the reverse complement.
GTGGCGCATGCAAGAGGAAACAGCCGGACAGCCGACCCTGACGCCACAGTTGAAGCTGGAAGGACCTCTGTTGCCTCCAGAGGCGACTAGCTCATTTATAGCCATTGCTACGTTTCAATGGCTGCCACAGGATGAAGTAGGTTTCGAAGAATTGTATAGCCAGTCGGGAAAAAAAACCCACTTTGGAAACTTTTGGTCATATCCCAAGTAATACACAAAATTAAAAGTTTCTTTTTATTTTCTTATCAAGCCTTACCCTAAGCCGTAAAATGCAGCATAAAATGTTTTGGTATCATTTACATCATGGCAGAAATTTTGACCTAAAGTCATGGGAAAAAACCCAATTCGGGAAAAAAACCCACGTCGGGAAAAAAAATCCAATTTCATCGATCAATAAAA